>VDFB02123946.1:0-12756 GCA_007258455.2 Sequoia sempervirens | reverse complement strand
TCAAAAGCAAGTTGAAAGGTACATCCAATAGGGAATTTAATAGGTCTTACATTTCTCTTACATGTCCCCTTGCACAAGTCAAACTCAACATTTATTTCATAATTTGAATTTGAAATTTCCCCCTCTTGGGAACATTTTGCAAATCTTGCACATGCATCAACCACTCATAAGATGACAAGTGGCCTCTTTTCATTGGCCCGTTTTTAGTCCCACATTGGTCCCTTTTCAACACTCTTAGCATTTGAAAATTTATAAAATAGAGGCTTCATTCTTGATCAAATAAGCTACATCTCTTGCAAGGTCACTCTCGTAAACTGAGAACTGATTTTGTTCATCCACTCCAAAATCTTACTATGTCATCTCCAATATCATGCAAGGTCACTCTCTTCATTTGAGAAATGATCTTGTACATCATTATCATTAGCTTATATAAAGGGGTTGGGAAAGGGCTATTTTCTACAATAGCACCAATCCACCATGAGATAAACATACATCATGCTTTTCATGTGCTTATTTAGTTTACTTTTTTGTCATTTATTTGCATTTGGGAAGCATTAATGTATTATTTCATGGGGATCTTAGGTTTGCTTGTTGTGAACTAATTAACCAAGCTAATGGTGATTATTGTTTGAGGAATATTGCAGATTTAGGGTCCTACATGCATATGAGTTGATTACTTTGTATAAACATGAATTAGACTATTGTAATTTTAATGTTTATGCAGAGAAAATATTGATTATGCAATTCTTTAATGTTTTAAATTTTACTCATTGGAATGTCATTATGAAAATTATAATGCATGTTTCACACCCATCTTACCATAATTATACTTCATTGAGTATATCTATAGTGTGTGTTCTTGTGATGGTTTAACCTTATGGTTTATTGTTATGTTACGCTAATTGTATGGTATGAAGTAGGTACAGTGATATTTTTTTTTCCACCCTTAATTTCTTTCTGTACTTAATTGTAAAGAAAAAAAGTCTTTAAAAAAATACATTAATAATTTTTTAACGATAATATTCAATATTCTTTTGTGAAAGAAAGAAATATATCTATGTTTGAAAATTATCTAGTTACAATTAAAAGGAAAAAAAAATATTAGTGGTTTAAGGAATCTTATAGAAAAGGGATTACTAGTGACTTATTCATTTTTCCTCTCCACTATGTGGAAACTCTTTCTTGAGAAGGAGAGCTTATTTTTCTAAAAAACCGTGAATAGAGCATTAGAAGAACTAGAAGATATTTGTTAGTTGATTTAGATATTTCTTAGAGAAACAATTTATATGATTTGTTATTTTCTTGGGATTGATTTCTACATCAAGAGTCTCTGTTTGATATGTTGCATAACAAAGAGGTATTTTCCTTTTGTTAAATACACATAATTTCTTAATGTCAATTTTTTGTTTATCCATACTCTCATATCCTTTGAGATAGGATTTTGGATCACTTTTTATGAGTATATTTAAAGGTAAAGAGAAATCATTTTGTTAAGAAATTGATAAGATTATTGCTTTCATTTTGTTGTTATATTTAATATTATTTTAGAAACACACTTTGATAGCCAAACCCATGAAAAAAATCTTCTATTTTTTTTTAGATTGCAGGGATTGGTCGGGTATCCATCCCCCTATAAACTACAATGCACCCGCTGTAAAATTCATCACCGTGTCATTTAGTGTGGATACACCCTCCGGTAATGACAGGATTGGGAAGACTTAGACTCGACTCTTCCCTACAATAGATATGTTTTAGCCACCTGAGCTAGGCCTTATCGCCTCTAAAAGTGGAACTATAAATTATTTCCATCATAGGTCATAGTATCTTGTAAATTTTAAATACAGTAAGCATAAATTTATCTGCAGTTTATCGAACAAAATATCTAAAAACCATTGATTTTTTTTTTAAAAAAATATGTGTGGGTGATCTCATAATAGTGTGTCCAAACTTTTATCCTATGTGTGATACTTAAATCACCATTTTTAACTAAATTTTCACTTTTTGTCTTATAACAAGAAAATAAATAATAATTTAAAGATGGTGTGAAAAAACTTAATATTCGACACTTTAGATTCTAAATATCTATTTTTTAAAATACAAAAGAGCTATCTCATTTTATAAGAATTTTTTAATAACATTTTTTTGAATACAGTATAGTATTTTTAATGAGTGATATTTATTCCACAATGCATTAATTTTATTTTAAAAAAAAGGAAATTCATAATTTCTTTAACATAGATCACTAACACTAATATCTAGTGCATATATGTTTTTTATCTTTTTTTTTATGTATATGGTTTAATGTCAAATTTTAAAATTAAAATTCATGATAATATGAAATAATTTTCTTCCATATTTCATGATAATTTAAAATAATTTTATTCCATTTTTCATACCTTTTTGTACATATCCAAACATTTTTTTATTAAAACAAGTATATCAATACAAAGTGCACACATGCACACACACTATCACACCTCATTCTTGGATCAAGTTGATGAAGTTGTAGCATAAAAAATTGTCACCCTTGATAATTTCACACTAGGTTTAGCTCTCCCTATGTGATTGGACCTAGTTATGCATTAATTAATTACCCATTTTTATAAACATTCTTGGAAAATCAAACATGTGAAATCAAATTGTTCATTTAGTATTTTACCCCCAACACTTTTAACCCCTAAAAAAGGTGGATCTAGTATACGGAGCAATTCACCCTAGACCACCTAATTTTCATCAAATTCATATACATCGGTGTCAATAATTTATTATTTTAATTTCCAATTTCAATTTTCAATTGTCGATAGTTGAATTTTGAGAAATTAGAAGAATTGCATATAAATAGAAGAATTGCATATAAATACAAGTAATTTTTATCATTTCAGTTAGAAGGGGAGCAAGAGAAATCTATTGAAAAATAAATAAATATCTTTAAATCGATCAAGGGAAGAATTAGTAGCATTATTAAAATATTTTCATCAATCAAGTTCAAGCTTACAAGACATCAAGATGAAGGAATTAATTATGTTCAAGGATCTATTATGATTAATCATGCCATTTGATGAAGATGTATTGAACTATCCTCTACATGCTAGTTGCAACAATCCATTATGTTTTATGAGCTAACCTTTTGTAGGTAGACATCAAGAAATCAAGGCATCCATCAGTCAATTTTTATGGTAACTTATGTGTCATTACTTCATCAAGGGATTCACATCAAGGTAACATTTTCATTTATCATTCATCATTTCAATCAATTATTATTATTTTTTCCTTTGTGCAACCTAGGGAAATGCCCTCTTAATCATCATAAATCACTGTACATGGAGGTAGAAATACCCAAATGGGATTTGACTTAGGAAAGCCCCTATATAACATAAAATTTCCCCTATTTTTATGTCTGTAGGTCATATCTGAAGATTTCAGTAGGTGAAAATCTGTGGAAACACAGTACAAACTACAACCTTCAATTCAGAATTTGTAGACCTAGAAAAGAACCAATCCAATCTATGACTCACTATAACCTTGTCCTTACAAATCATACTCAAATTAATAGTATAGGTTCCTCTCTATGTGTCAGTCTCAAATCTGAAGTGATTTTTTTACCTTATGTTTTTATATGTCAGCTAAATTATATTTTTAGACCTAGGATTGTATGTCAAATACGCTTGCCAAAACATAAAACAAATTTATCAAAACAAAGCTAAAAAATAAACATAAACCATAGGAGTTTGGCTCTTTCTTGTGGTAGCAAGGTAACCATAAACCCTAGGAAATTTATGTTTAATGTTGAGTCAAGTGAAAAGGAGATATTCCTAGTTAATCTAATTAGGTCTAGGATCACTTTTCCTACTCAACATTTTGGTGAACTTGACATATCCTACACTTGCAACATATCCTACACTTGCAGTTTTCTTATTTTCATTGCAAAGATTCTAAAACTTAATTTAAAACATAGGTTCTTTCAAGATCTTGCATTTATTTCATTTTAAAAACTATGTACTCAAGCATTATTGTTCATCAAAATTAAAAAGGAAAAAATTGAAAAATATCTTTGAATTTAATTGCATAATTTTAAATCTAGTTTTCCTTCTTTAGGGATTAGACCTGAGTTATTTCTATTAAAAAATCTAATTGCAATTCTATTTTATCATTTATGCATGCATATTTTAGTGAAAAACATTGATAAAAGTAAAGAAATTACATAGTATTTTCATTTCAAAAGATCAAAAGCATTGCCTCTCTATATTTTTTTGACAAGTCATTCAATTAAAATATTCAATTTATAAAAATTATCATTTTATCATATTCAATTGTCCTAAAATATCAAAAATTGCATGCATGTATGTGATTCATATAGAAAAATTAGGTTTTTGTGCATTTCCAGAACTTTGTTCACTTCTAGAGTTGAATCTCTACAACCTGAGACCCTTAAACACTGTTAATGGTTTCTAGGATTTTTAATTTTCTAAAATACCTATTTGGTCTAGTGAGCATTGTGTTGGGATATCTAGTCAATATGGGCTAAAAATTGTTGTAAAAATCTCTATTAGTGTTCTTTGTTCAAATCTACTTCTTGATTTGGAATTTTTTCTTAAAAACTATCTAATTTTAGTATGCAACACTATTTCAATCAATAGTACATAGCAGATGTTTTCATTGCAAAAATATTGTGTTATTATAATTCATATTCTATTGTTAGATCTTTTTAGGTAATGTAGACACTCAAAATATTCCGATTGATATCATACATTTAATTCTGATTGGCTGACACCTATTCTTCCTTAATCACTTCCACACTGACCAATTAATTGAATAATATTTATTTAATTAATTTAATTCCTTCTAAAATCATATAATACACTTTATCAGATTATTTCATCATTTTCTTTATTTAATTAAATTAATTAATTTTATTTAATTAAATTACTAATGTTCCAATATCCTCTCAATTGATTTAAATAAACTCAAAGTATTTAAATTAAATATCAAAATCAAACTAATTTCATCTAAGTTAATTAATCCTAAATTAATTAACTCCTAACAATAATCCTCCATTCCTCTAGCTTTTTCAAGATGCACATGTAAATCAATTTATTTGATTTACTAATCATCCTATTTTCATTCAAATATGGCATATTCTTTTGAATATTCCACCCACTTTACTTTTCCCTCCCAAAGAACTTTTTTCCTCCACCTTTGCATTGAAGGCTCTTACATGTCCTCTCCTTGACGCCAACTTGGCATTAATTCCTCTTACATCCCCTCTTACACAATCCCACCTCTTAAAATTCAAATTTCACCTACATGCATTAAGCATGCACATTGTTCAAAATGTGCTCCACTCTCCTTCATTAGCATGTTGACAAGTGGCATAATGTCATTTTTCCCTTTTTTAATCCCAAGTTATTCCTATTCTTCACTCTTCAATCCTTCTTCCTTATAAATAGAGGCCTTCTCTATTGATTTGGGAGACACAAGTTTATGCAAGTTTATTATCCATAATTTCATCCACACTTTCATCCATAGCTAGGTTATTATCATTTGGCATCAAGAATCATGCATCTACCATTAAGCTTATCAATGAATTGGGAAAGGGGTTCTTTCCACATCAAAGAAGCACCAATTCCCCTATGGGATGCTGGTTTGAGTATTAGAATAAGATTTCATTAGTAGATTACTTGTTATTTTGCTTTGATTTCATATTCTTGTGTTTGAATGAATTTCATAGGGAATGCTTGTTTACACTTGTTTAAGGACTAATGTATTTTTTTTTGTCCATGTTTGAGCAGGTCTTGGAAAAACATTCACATTTTGGCGCTAGAAAGAGGGCACAAATCTCAAAATTAACACATTTTTTTGGCCAATTTCGTCACTTTTTCTCTTTTCTACTTTCTCATAACACAATAACACTGAGGAGGACAAATGGAAATGCTATCATTCCAACGTTGCTATATAGAGACACTACCTCTATATCTAAAGGGTGAGTCTATAGTGATTCTCCTGTGATAGGATCTGTCAAATTACAAAGGGCGACATTAGAGAAAATACCATCACAAACATGGTCTCTGTTTTTCCGTAGAGCGACGTTGAAGGCTCCAAATAGCAATGCCTTTGCAGATTATGATGTTGGGTTGGGGTAGAATGTCAATTTTCAAATTATTTTAACATGTGCTTTTTTTTATCTCCTTTGAACATTGACTTGTTTTGTGGCTCTTTTTTCTATAGACTAACCCTCATATGCTACCCTTAGTTTGATGTATGACTCGAACAATTCTTGATCCCACTCCACAATGGTTGGGGGCACATAATCTATATTAGTAGTATCCTCATAGGCTAATGGAGGCACTATATCTGCAACAACTTGGCGATAGAGATCATGTAGATCTCTCACAACCCCTACAAGATAGAAATCATAAATATAATCAATACACATCATGATATATATAGACATAAAATTAAAACATAAAGCATGAAAATAAGCATAAAGCATAATAGTAATTAATTTATCATCACCTAGATCTATGGTTGGCTATGTAAACACAACTTCATCCTGTGTAGGAGGTATGGAGGATGTGTTAGCCTCTCCATGATAGTAGGTGTTGGTGTGTGTTGCAACTACTAACTGTAATCTAGTCACATGAGTGGGAGCTAACTCTCTCCACTTGTGAAAACCTAGATCCTCATATGCTATATAATCACCCTCACTCATCAGGGTATGTGCAGGATCATGGTGGGCCAAAAAGTGGCAATGAGGAAAAAACCATGTCTTTCATCGGCTAAAAAATGTGAAAAGAACGTGTTGACTTTTTTTAGGCTCAGGTGTCACCATACCAAACACCAAACCTAGTTTTACAAATTGGATATCCGATTTGGATCGGATATCCAATTTGCAAAAAGCATATATATAAAAGTTAGTCACTGTTTTGAAGTTATTTGATAGTGAAGAACTCGCGGGCGCATAGTGCATTGCTTCTTCGCGTAACGGATATCTAATTTCAAAAGGTAAGTTTTTTTTATTTTTATTTGATTTGATTCAATTTTGATTTAGATTTGAATTATTTCATATGGTTTTTTGTGGATTTTTTTTTAAAATAGGGTTTTTGATTGAATTTTTGTGAAAAAATTGAGTTTAGAATGGATTTTTGATAATAAATAAAAAATGAATGTTTTTTGTGATTTTTTCAATAGGGTTTTTGATTGAATTTTTATGAAAATTTAGAATTTAGAATGGATTTTGATTAAAAAAATGAATTTTTTTTGTGGATTTTTTTCAAACTAGGGATTTTGATTGAATTTTTATGAAACAATTGAGTTTATAATGGATTTTGATTTGAAAATAGTGTTTCATTTATATTGTCTAATTTTAGATTAATTATTTCTTAACTTTAATCAGGCATTATGGTTGCTAAGAATGAGAATGCACAAATTCCACTAGTTGAGAATGAAAATCCACCAGCTGAGAATCAAAATGAAGAAATGCCAAATGCTCCACCACCTCCACAACCATCAATTGAAGACTTAATTCACAAAAAATTGGAGCAATTGAGGGGAATTTGTGATGTTTATAAGAAAATCCCTCGATTATCCTGTATGTCAACCACATTGACAGGAATAATTACAAATGTAGAAACCCTCTCCACCCAACATAATGCATTTCATTCATGGCGAGAAACCATGAGGCACTATTATGCATGTGGAATATCTTATGATGATGTGAAAGATCTCCAAATAACAAAAGCCCAAATAGCCTCTTTATTTATTAACCCTAGCACTGGTTTGCTAGTTAATGTTAACAAACCAAAACTTTCTATAAAATGATGCATGCATAGGGGCATAGTAGATAACTTTTGGGATCGTTGGTGTATGGTTTTTGATAAACCACCCAACAATAATATCGATGTACCTTTTTACTTTATTAAAAAATTATATGTTGAGTTTTTGTTAGGGCATCATGTCAATTATTTTGACATTAAACCCTTCTAGGGCATTGGTGGAGGTATGCCCCAGGATAGGCCAGGGGCAGCTAGAGTAGTCAGGCACCCAAATGTTCCCCATCCTCCCCTTCCTCTGCCACCTCTAGTACAACATTCAGATATTATGGAGGATGCAACCACACAAACTATCTAGGCCATTCACTCTTTGAGTGGTCTTTTGGTTTCCCATGCTTCTTCAGTAGCTCAGCCACATTTTGGTGATCTTGGCGATGGATCCAGTGTTGCTGGATCATCCTCCTCAGGTCCACATATTTGTGTGCCACATATTTACAATACGTGCTAGCAAATATGTTTGGGTCCTATTGTACAACCACCTAAGCAACCATTAGACACTTTTGACTATGACATCCAGGATGTGGAGATTATAGCACATCACACATAGGGGAGTGGAGCACACCCTACAGAGTACTCTCCTACTAGAGAGGTTGACATTAGATTAGTTACACAGGTAACATTTAAGGTGTAAATTCATAACTTGCATTTTTTTAAAAATGAATATTAATAAGACATAGTATCAAGTACTAATATTTATTTACATGATCTATTTAACAATTAATGTCTGAGCAGCTCACATGGGTGACTGATAGCACCCTTAGGGCCATTTCATTTGGCCTCGAGATGCACACAGTATGTATTTTCGTACTCACTCATTTACATTTTTTTACTATATACTTGCTTGTCATTTGAATTGTCATTAATGAAATTATATATTAACTTATATGTTTATCTTATTCTCTACTTGTAGGAAACACCTAGTGCGAGTGAGGTGCAATGCTCTCCAAACTATGGACACACAATGTTAGATAAGGGAAAGGTAATTGAACTCAAATTTGATTGAATTAAGATTTATAAGATATTTTATTGATTATGCATAAATTGACATAGATTCATAGTTTCATATGTAATTTATTACTTTTTATGCAAGGATGTATATAGGTAATACATCATTGATAAGTGCGCCACCCTGGCATATATTCTGCTCGTCGAATTATGAGGTGTTGAAACACCTAAAGGAGATACATAAAAAAATCAGCCTAAAGAGGTATGTGTTTATTTTATTTTGTGCTTGGTAAATATGTTCTTATTATTGACAATTCTATGCTAACTTGGATCAGTTTCATAAGCTTTGACCAATATATATATATTGCATGCCATCACGTATAGTTCTTTTGATAGGGTATCTTTGGTGACTCTTGACCCTTCAAAGAGAACGTAGATATTTCTAGGTAATCAAGATTTCAATTTTAGAGTTCAATTATAATTCAAAGTGTATTGATTTTTATGTTAATTATTCGATTTTAAATTATATAGTATAACTAATCTCAATTGTGGTTTGATTTTTCTTTTGCAGCTACCTTCAGAGCCAACGAGTGCTTCAAAGAGGCTCCATTTTGATGATCCACCAGTAGTTTAGGATGAGATAGACATTTTGGCATGTAAATATTGAATAGATACCTGAGATGGCATATGCCCATATTGTAAAACTTTGTTTGAGTTGGCGTTGATGCCATTTTTGTATATGGACATACACTTGATTATTGGATAATTTGATATATATAGAAGTTGACAATCAAAATTTAATTTCCTCCTCATGTGCATGATTAAACTCTTTGAAAGTTTAATCAAGTGAGCAATGGTTAAATATCATTTTACAATAGCATAAAAAGAATGGTTAAATATTATGTAGTTTATATTCATATTGTTGATTACATTGCATTGCACATCTTTCAAACTCAAACCATTACTTCACATTGCATAAGTAACAACTAGATGCTGATAGATGAAAAAAATTCAATAAAAATATAGTTTTTACAAAGTCAACCTAAGTAGTTATGCAATTACTTCACATTACATAAGTAATAACTAGGAGCAGCTATCAATTGCATTAGCTTGTCATGGAATTCTATAAGACCACATTTCTTTGAAGGGTCTCAGGCCTGCTGCCCCCTCATTCCACACGCTATGCAACCATTTACTTGTGTTAGTTTTATGATCATATTTAATGCACAAAAAAATAATTCTAAATCAAACACAATAACACAACAAATATCATTGGAAAACACTCCTCTTGAGGGAGAAAAAACTAGCCAATAATATCACTTATATTATTGAATCACAATAGAAAATCCTTTACAATGAAGGTCGATAATGAGGCCTAACAATGTGCACCATAGACTGATGCCAACACAACAATACAATGATGTAATTCTCAAATGATAATCCTCAACCTTCTCACAATAACTTGATCTGCACTCGAAGAGTTTCTCACTAACTCACACTTGATATGAAACAGAATGTATGAAAAATGTATGTCTCAAAACAATGAAATGTATCTAATATATATAAAAGTTGAGAGAGATGTGACTCTTCACAATATAGGTCAGCCTCCAAAAATAATGTGCCTCCTCAAAGATTGTGCCTCCAAGCTAGAAGTTGGCCTTCATAAAAATAATAAATATTATTTGACATAAATCGTGCCTCAAGCATGCCAGCCTCTTCATAAATGCACCTCTTCATTAACTCGTATCTCTTGATGAATTAGCATTAATCACCAATCGATATATATATATATATATATATAAATTAAATATATATATATATATATATATATATATATATATATATATATATAGATATATGGTATATATATATATATATATATATATATATATATATATATATAAATTAAATATTCGGCTATATTTAATTTTATTCTTATGTAGAGGAGATTGTTGGAAGGATATGACTGGTGCTATAATAATCATCAACATTCCCTCTCAACTAGGGAGGATACTTCCAGCTACACAAGGAAAATCACCTCATTGTGATGCCTAGTACTATGGCTACAACCATAAGTGAAAAGAAGAATATCATCTCATCGTGATATTAGATATCACCTCAACATGATATCAACCATAATGGATACAACAATACTATAGTGTGTACAAGTGTTCATCGTAGACCTCAACTGAAACAACATCCATAGGTGCTCTTTCGGTCAGCAACACAACCATCTTCTTTAGGTTCAGTAGGCTCCCTCTGAATCTTTAAGTACTCTTCTAATCAACAACACAACCATCCAGAGGTGCTCTTCCGGTTAGCAACACAACCATCTTCTTCAAGTTCAGTAGGTTCAGTTCCATGGCTGCAAGTTGTGACTTCATGCTTGATCATTTCTTTGGTTGGCATGACTTTCTCATAAGATGCCTCAAGCTTTTCATCGCTAACCAATCTCTCATCACCTTCCTATAGTAGAGTTATCAGCATTCTTCAAAAATCATAAGAATTCTTTTAGTACACTCAAGAGTTATCAGATGTCTTCTTGCAGTCTCAAAATTTATTTTGTATCATTGTTACATTGCTACTTGAGAGTGGTAGCTTAATATAGGTCCACAATACAAAACCTGGTTTACCTGTGTAGTGTAACAGTGGCATAGGAAGATTTTTCTTTGAAAGAAAAAATGAAAGTTCAGCCTCTTGGAATGAAAATGCTTTGTTTGCAAAAAACAAATGAATAAGAAATTTGGAGAAGTTAAGGTGTTTGAAGTGATTTAGAGGTTGCTTTTAGAGAAGAGAGATGTTGAAGAGTACATCAAGTCAGTGAGAACCAAAGTGTAATGTGTTTTAGTTTGTGGTACTCCTTTGTTTCTCAGTAGATGTGTGATAATTCTTAGTTCAATGATGTTGAACAATTTTTTAAAAAAGAAAGTTAGCCAATCCGTGATTCAATCCACCAAGAAAATGAAATTCAGCCTCCCTTTTTGAAATTAGAAAAAAATGCTTGTTTGCAAAAAAACAAATGAATAAGAATGATGTGAAGTATGTTTGAAGTTATTTAGAGGTCACTTTTAGGGTGGAAGGCTTAAAAATCCATTTTAAATGCACAAAAAAGAATGAAATTACTTCAAACCAAGTTTGTGAAGAAGTTAACTATGTTGCCCACTAGTTTCCCTTAAGAGTCCAAAGTGTTGAAAGGAAGAAATCTTTGAAGGTCTATTTCTCAGAGACCATGATGCTTACAAACTCTCTGTCTGAGGCTATGGGATCGTGTTGGGACCACCTACAAAAACCTCTCTTAGTTTTTGCTATCTCAAAGGCGTTTTCCTGTGGTGATGCTTTTCAGTGGAGGGAAAAGTTGCCAGATGCAAGCAGTATAAAGTTGAAAAGTGGTGAAAATTTCATTCCGCAACTCGTGTGACCAAATACGTTGAATAACTCTGAGCTACATTGGACCAACGATTTCCCTTAAGATTCTAAAGCGCTAAAAGGAAGCAATCTTTGAAGGTCTATTTCTCAGAGACCATGATGCTTACAGACTCTCCATCCAAGGCTATGGGATCGTGTTGTGACCATTTACAAAAACCTCTTGGTTTTTTCTATCTCAGAGGTGTTTTCTTGTGGTGATGACTTTTTAGTGGAGGGAAAAATTGTCAGATGCAAGCAGTGTAAAGTTGCAAAGTGGTGAAAATTCCATTCCGCAACTTGTACAACCAAACAAACTATTCCAACATGTCCAGATGGATATGTTTATGCTAGGGATAGTCCTCTCTTGCACCCAAATACTCCGAATCACTTCGAGTTACATTGCACCGATGATTTCCCTTAAGATTCCAAAGTGCTAAAAGGCAGCAATCTTTGAAGATCTATTTCTTGAAGACTGTGATGCTTAAATATTCTTCATCTAAGGCTATGGGATCGTATTGTGGCCATCTACAAAAAACTCTCTCATTTTTTTCTATCTCGAAGGCATTTTCTTGTGGTG
>VDFB02123945.1:0-24594 GCA_007258455.2 Sequoia sempervirens | reverse complement strand
CATTTTTAGTCGTTTGGTTGATTGATTTGGTCATTAATTTAGTCATTCGATTGATCGATTTGGTTGTTGATTTATTCGTCTGAGTGATCCAATTGCTCATTAATTTAGTCATCCGATTGATTGATTTGGTCATTGATGTAGTCATTAATTTGATTGATTTGGCAGTGTGTAATTTAGTCGTTAATTTAGTCATTGATTGTTTTAAACTGGTCACTTATTCAACATTTTTTTATTCATTGGTATATTTTGTCGTTAATTTAGTCATTGATTGATGTTAACTGGTCACTTATTTAGTCATTTTTATTCACCGATTTCCGTCCATTGGTAGTGTATTTAGTCATTAATTTTAATCATCATTTTGATCAATTTGGTAGTTTATTTAATTATTTTTGTTCACTAATTTTTGTCAACTAGTAGGTGTATTGATACATTGTTTATTAATTGCATAATCATTATAGTTAGTCATATTTATTCATTCATTTATGTCAATTGGTAGTATATTTAGTCAATTGGTAGTTTATTTAATTGTTTTTGTTCATTGATTTTTTCCTATAAGTGCTGGAAATGAGACAATGCTTTAATCGAGGTTTAAACATATAAAAACACAAAAAAAACATAATCAATCATTCATTTGCACATAATGAAATGAATATTAAGAAGGAAAAATACTAAAATTTTATTGAGAAAACGTGTTCTTACAGCAGATACAAGACAAAAATGTGTCTTTTCTTTGAAAAATGTATTGTTACAAAGTGTGTTTCTATGTGTTGTGACTGAAAAAATTGAGTTACAATGCCTTTTTTTTGTTATGCAAGATATTACAATTTTGATGACAATTCTATGTTGCAACTTATTTGCAACTGCACATACATGTATGTTGCACTCTGTACAACTTTTCCTCTTATGTACACCTCTTTATCTACTCTGTATTCACTTCTTTTTCTGCACCCCTGTTCTCTGCGTCTACTGCTTACACAACAGCATATCCCCTCTTCTATAATGCACTAGTTTGAACGAGCGGAACCTAAACAAAAAGAGAAAAACATAATCAAGGGGTTTTACTTTATAGGTGCAGTAAGATAGAACATTCTCTGTTCTACTCAAAAAATGTACATCCAAATCAATTTTTTTGGTTTTTATTTGGGTTCAACTTATTCAGGCTCAGTACATTCTCTATCTACAAATTCACTCTCCACACTCTGTCGTTGCTAACCCTTCTTTTTCTCTTCTACACTTACGACTAACACTCTATGATTCTTTTCAAATATTTTAGTGGCCACCATGTGAAGGTCCCTTCTTTCTCATTCAGACAAACAACTCCATCTATTGTTTCTGGATGAGGAAGGGGTATGTTACTTGAGACATATAAAATACATACATTTGCATCTCCTGTTACTTTCAATTTGACTCCATGTACAATAGATAGTGAGTGAATCTTCCAAATGCTTGCAACAACACCATCATGCGAACCCAACACCTCAACTGTATCCCCTTCTTGGAGTTTATCAATAAATGTCTACAAAAAAGATACACATTATATTCAGATATAAAACACACATTATATTGTTCTTGACAGTTGTATGTAATGTCTTATGTCTTGGAACAAATTAGTTTTTGTATGTGCTTTTAAAAAACACTCTATTACAACTAAGCTTTAAGCTTCCATATGTAAGTTATATGTTCTCCCTTATTTCCATAATCTATGTATACTAGCTAATTACACTCCACTACTATTCTAACCAGCTTCTATCAAATAGGTAATGATTACCCTCATTTACATAATAAAACAACCATTACTTACTTGAATAGTACTTGAATTGTTCTTACTTGCATGTGGTTTCATAACACTCACCTCGAGTTGAACACAAATACCACTATGAATATCATGTGCATGCTTGTCGAGTTCATCATCATAACCACTATCAATGTCATTGCAGATATTAAGTTGTACAACTTTGTAGAGAGTTCTATTGATAGGGATTTTTCTTTTTGTCCTTTCATATAATTGCTTTGCATCATGTGGTTTAATCATCATGTAAAAATTAATATAATTCAAGTAAAAAATGCAAAAGCTATAAACTTTTGTCCAATATAATATTTTAAGCATGAAGAATGACAAAATATTGGGACAAATAACTGACAACTATTATATTAATTACCTCAACTTCAAGACAACTAAGACGACTGTGTTGCACATTCTTGTCCACTTCATCACTATCAATATTGATAGCTTTATTGACACCATGAAGGAATTTTTGTTTTCCAATTGCTTTGATAAAATTGCTCTACATGTGGTTTAACCATTGTGCAAAAAATATACAAATCATTCAATAGTCAAGTAAAGAATGCAAGCTATAAACTTGTCCAAAAGAACATTTTCTAGATCACTCCAACAATAAATAAACTGAGTTGGATTCTCCTACACTCATATTTCAACAATCTACATATTAAGAGGCATTTGTATATAGAATTGCCAAACAAGAAGAAATGAGATCAATAGAGCCTCTTACCTCATATGAATCCATGGATTTATGCTCATTCCATGCAGAAACTATAGGGTTAACAGATTCAACCAACTACATAACTTGCTGACTGAGATTGAATATGTAATTCATTACCTTTTGGTGCCCTAGTTCATTTGAGTTGACATGATCTACAGCGGTTTGTACTATGCATTGAACAGATGGCTATGAAATCTCTATTGACGAACTAGATTTCAACTTCATCCTACTCTTAGATTTAACAACATCTAGTGTTGCCATATAATTGACAATATCTTTTGCACCTGCTTCTCTATTACTATTTTCCACCTAAAATACAATGTCAATTTCAACATATAGTTAGTTCAATAAAAAATCAAAATAAATAACACAATGTAAATTTAACCAAAAAGCCATACACTTACTGCAAATTTTTCCATTTTGGCGTGCAACCTGCCTCGGCCAAATGTATATCCAACCCTCACATTATCTCTTGCTCTCTTGCCTCTGTTACTCTTTTCCAAATATTCTTCGGAATGCATACTTTCTTTTAATGCCTCCCACTCTTTGGGGGATAGACTGGAATCGAACTTCTCTTTTACCAACATGATTGTTTTTCTGCAACTGTATCTATAATTATTCATCAAAATTCCCATCCTTTGCTTGTAATATTTTCTAGAGATTTTCCACTAGTAGTCTCAAAAACATTTTCCATTTTTTGTATAACATTTTCCACAGCTTATGGATCTTACTCTACAAATTTTGATTTGCAAATATCCAAATGTTCCCTACATCTTACACCCAACTCGATGGCCCACTTTGTAGCATTTGGCCCAATGGGCTCACCATCTCTCTATACCTCAAGAAAGAATGGATTCTTGCCATCTAATTTTCTTTCTTTTGCATTCTTCTCTATAGATCTGTACAAATATTGACTCAATCTTTTCCTTTTGAAAAAAGCATCCACATCTTCTATTAAATTACCACTACCAGTATTTATGACTAATCCACTAGTTCCATCAAATATTCTAGATACAATAGGTGCACTTTGAGGCACAACAGATTCAAGCAGCCTCTTTTCATGACTTTCATTAATCGGAACTTCATGCTCCTTGGCCACATCAGGTGTGGCATGAGTAGGTAGATCGGTAATAGTCTTCGTAGATTGTACATCATTAAACACATCCTTTAATGTTGGAAAAATCATCTGTAGACCTGTTGTTCCTTTGCCCTAATGTTTTTCAATAATTTCTCTTAGACTTAGTCCTAAGAGATTATCACAACATTGCACATCACCATGTGCTATATCAGGTTGCATATCACCATGTGCTATACCAGGCTGCACATCATCACAACTATCATTTTCACCAACTGCATTTGTTGAATTACAATTTAAGCATCGACTTCTACGAGATGTTGACACTGTATCTTTTCTTTCCTTTTTTTTTCTCCACATTTTCTTTGCACTCTTTTTGTTGCCTATAAAACAAAAAAAATATCATATTATGTCTTATATACATAAAGCTCTTGCCTATAAAATTTCATTAAACACTATTAAACAAATAATGTACTACTTAGTGGATTTACAACTTGCCTTTTCAAACCAAGACTCAAAAAATATTCATTATTCTTGGCCATTTTTTTAGTACATGCACGCTCATATTCTATCACTGGAATTTCAGCATTATGATCACTATCATCTAATTTTCGCCTTACAGTCCTTGTCTTCATTTCCTAAAGTCCAAATAAACAATAATTTATAAATTTATGAACCCCAATCCTAGACCTGCACAAACACAAAGAACAAACATAATGTTAGTCACATATGCAAGTTAGAAGTAAGATTCCCCATGCAATTCATCTACAATGCTCAAAATAGGAAATAGATGAAGAACAGACAAATAAAAGCTATTAAATCCTATTAGAGAATGCAAACTCTCAACCCCATGGGGGGAATTGGTGTCATTTTGATGTGGAAAATGGTCATTTCCCAACTCCTTTGCAAGCTTGATGAAGATTGATCCACTTGATGATGATGAATAATGTGCTTCCTTGATGAAATCTGCAATAACCTAGCTATGATGATGGAAAAATGCTATGGAAATGGATGAATTTTCTCTAAATATGAAAGTATTTTTTCTCTAAGTTGTGGATCCAAAATGAGAATAAGATCCTTCTATTTATAGAAGAACAAGATGGAAGAATGAGAAAAATTGAGAAATGTGGGATCATTCAACATCCAATGGCCAAGTGCCACTTCTCAAGATGTGAATGGAGGAAGGTTGAGCACATTTTGATGAATGTGCACAATAAATGATAGTAGGTGGAATTTCAAATTTATGAAATGGCATGTTGGAGGGAGAAAGGAATAAATTAAATGCCACTTGGCTCAATGCACAAGGACATGTAAGAGGAAATGAATACCTTGTTGGAAGGACAAATCTATTTGGAGGGATTTTTAATTTTGGAGGAATATTCCCTTTTGATGCAATGTTGAGGGAAATTAGAAGAATTAATAAATCAAACTAAATGATTTATTGAGCAAGTGGCAAAATCTAGAGGATTTAGGTGATTTAGATTAATCTAATCAAGATTTGATTAAACTAACAAGAGATTAGTTGATGTGACAATTTTATTTATATTTTTGGATTGATTTAAATCAAAGTTGAGAGGAATAAGATTTTGATTTAATCAAAATTCAATTAAAGACGGATAATGTTAGGTTAAATTAAATAAGGTTTAATTTATTTAACTTAATAGAAATGACTTTAGAGATTTAATTAAATAAAATGGATTATTTAATTAAATAGATATTAGAGGATTAATTAAATAAGATTGATATATTTAATTAATAGGAGATGACAACTTAATTACATAAATTTGATTTAGTTAATCAAGGGATGAAAGGTGATGAATTTAATCAAATACAGACTATCTGATTAAATGATTAGCAGAGGGGATGATTCAGGATGAAGCGGTGTTAGTAATCGGGATCAAGTGTGATTTGTACATTTTTCGTGTCTACATTTTGCCCCTCTTTGAAGCAAATTACTCGTTGTATCAGTTCAAAGAATAACCTATCTCAATCAAAATTCAAAATTCTTTGATTTTCAAAATTTCCCCACTGCTGCACCAGCAAGAAGAAACATGTTGATATATTGCTCCCTCAAGAGATCGGATAAAAGAGGACAAGGTGCCCAACAGGTCCAGAAAGGCTCTAGGAGGCCAAAAACGTGCCAAAATGCAACAAAACAATGTAAAACGAGCCTTGGTTGGGCAAAAACGGGACCGGGGGTCCAAAACCCTGGCTAGACGACCAAACAGGGTCAAAAAAACCCTAATTTTCAAGCATAAATAGGCCTCAAAGGACCACTTCCAATTCATTTTCACATTCATCCTTTAGAGATTCTACAAATTTGAGCTCTGGCCCCTGCGAGAGATGGCGCAATGACCACTTCCATGACACGTTTCAGAGTGAGTACGAGTGTACCAGAGGCTTCCCATCGCATGACCACCAGTATGTCATCTTGACCTGACTTCATTTTTTTGATTTTTGTACATATCTAATAGCTTAGAAAGCCAAATTAGGTCAAGCATTCATGTACAACGCCACTACAAACTTCATTTTGATGATGTGTGGTGTTAAACTGCGCCGCTCCCGTGGATAGCGATGCAACGTTGTGGTTTGAAGTTAGGGTTCTGTAGAACCCCAATCCTAATACCTGCAAAACATAATAAACAAACACATAGTTAGATCAAATGCAAGTAAGAATTAAGATTCCCCATGAAATCCATTAGCAATGCTTAAACTAGGAAATAAAATGAAGAACACAATAAGAAAGAAATGAAATCCTAATTAAACATGCAAACTCTTGATCCCATGGGTGAATTGGTGCCAATTTAATGTGAAAATTGGCCCTTTCCCAACTCCTATGATGCAATGTTGATGAGTGATGAAGGTTGATCCACTTTGTTGAAGATTCACTTGAGCTCCATGATGAAAAATCTGCACAACCTAGCTATAAACTTGATAAAATGGATGAAAATGATGATGCCTGAAGATGAAATTGAGCATAATAAGTTTGCTCAAATTGTGGATGATCAAATGAGGAGAGGAACCTATTTATAGAAAGACAAGATGAAATTTCAAAATGAAGCTAAATGTGGGACTAACTTCAACCAATGGCAGCTGATGCACATTTTGATGAATGTGCCCATAAAATGCAAATTAGGTGAATTTTGAAAATAGTGAAATGACATGTAAGAGGGAAAAAGGAATGACTTAAATGTCACTTGGCTCAATGCACAAGGACATATAAGAAGGAATGAATGTCTTGTTGGAAGGACAAAGTCCACTTGGAGGGATTTCCAATTTGAAGGAATATTCTCTAAAGATGCCAAGTTGAGAGAAAATAAAGATTTAATAAATGAATTAAATATATTTTCATGTGAAAGTGGCAAAATCTAGAGGATGGGACATGGATTAGAATCAAATTAATCAAAGGTTGACTAATTTAATGAGGGATTAGATGATGTGACTAATTGATTTAGATTTTAGGGTTTAAATAAATCAAAGTTGAGATGAAAAATGATTTAGACCTAGTTAAATAAATATTTTGATTTATTTAACTAAAGGGGATGATGTTAGATTAAATCAAATAAGGTTTTAATTTATTTAATTTAATAAGATGACTTTAAATATTTAATTAAATCAAATGAATTATTTAATTAAATAGAGATATAGGGTTAATTAAATCAATTTGATTAATTTAATTAACAAAAGAGAAAGAGACTTAATCAGATAAATGATTTATTTAATTAAGAGAGGAAAATTGATGAAAATTAATCAAATAAGGGTATTCAATTAAATGGTTAGACTAAGGGATGATTTAGGATGAAACAGTGTTAGTAAAATCAGGATAAGATGCGTAGCATTAATCAATATATTTTATGTGTCTACATTTTTCCCCTCTTTGAAGCGATGCACTTGCTATGTTGGTTCAAAGAATAAGTTGTCTCGATCAAAAGTTAAAAAAAAATATGATTTTCAAAATGCCCCAATCCTGCCCTAGCGGATGAAACATGCTACCATACTGCCCCCTCGAAAGATTGGACGAAAATTTCAACTTTTTGGGTGATCTCGCGAAAAAAGAGGACAAGGTGCCCGACGGGTCTAAAAAGGTTCCGTGATGCCAAAAAATGAGATAGAACTGACTTTTGATGAACAATATTTTGACCTTTGATTGACGACTTAACTTAACCGCAAGCAGCCGCATGTCACGGATCGCTTTGAATTAGGGTTTAAATTCCAAACCCAATCCCCTATACAAAGTGCATTGTTGCGGTTCTCTTTGAGATTAGGGTTTCCATTTAAATTGGGCCACCTTCCTAAACTGTGATGTCGTGGTGGAGTTTGGGAGTTTGAAGCTCCTAGCGGCGCAGTTTGGAGTTGCAAACTACACCACACCCACAAACAATGATGTTGAAATTGTTTCAAGATGCCGAGACAAACTAGGATAAAAAAAATTTGATGATTTTTTAACTTGGTGACTTTCCTGATGCAAGAGGAGATGACGATACTCTATTCGCGTGAGCATAGGTCCTGAGATCTTTTGAATGTTTTGGATGATATACCTAATCGACAATAGGAGTATCTAGGACAGATGGGCCAGTGGTATATTTCTTATGCACTGCCCGTGAGGACACATTTGGGCATGATGATGACACTCGCTGAGAGATGGCACAATGAGACATCCTCCTTCCACCTTCCGGCAGGCGAGGCCATAGTCACACTAGAGGACATGTGGCGGATTCAGAGATTACCCATCTTTAGAGAGTGAGTGATTTACGATGTGGATGTCAGGAGGGAGGCTTACTACGACATGATGGGAATCGATCTGATTATATTTTGCGAGGGACAAATTGAGCTGGAGTGCCACAGGCCTTTCGTGTCATCCAACCACTTGGTCATTGCACCATCATATTGAGTCTCGTCGCACTAGATCGGTGGGGCCAATATTTCAATCCTGGATGGGAGCTCACTTGGGAGCACCTGGTTTGGTGACAAACACTATTTGCATGGGGTCCAGTTCTCCTAGCCTCATTGTACAGAGACTTGCACGAGTTCACATACCTAGATGGCAGAGCACTTAGGGTGGGGATCACACTCCTACACATCTGTGCTTGGGAGCACATTGTTGTGCTTCATTCGAGGGTTGTTCCCGTTATGATGGAGCCGGATGATCCAGTTGTTTGGCGATACAGAGGAGGTGTTTCCTTCACCCACACAAGACAGCACGAGATTCCTCATTGGAGGAGGGTCCAGGATGATATGCGTGTTTTTACTTGGTGGCCATACCTTGGATGGCCCACATGGTTTGACAATGTACAACAACTTTTCTTCGTGTAGCAAGACAGACTGATGCAAGGTAGGGAGCACATGATGCTCGAGATGTACCTGCTAGGCAGGGTGCAGAGACAATTTGGAGAGCCACAAGACAAGCTAGACAATCATTTTGTGGCCATTTTTGCACGAACGATGAGCTAGAGTTCTTGGGGCCAATATATACCTACGCATGAGGCAGTGCAAAGCTTCATGCAGCTGGTGGCCAAGCCATGGCCATACGATCAGGGACAGGAAAATCCAAGGACCACACAGGCGTATAGAGACTAGTTCAGGCCACCGCTTAGACTGATAGTACCAAGGACACCATCTGCCCGACACAAAGCCAGGGGCAGGGGAGCAGGACAGGGCCGAGGGGACATAGACAGGGATTGAGGAGGTGGAGGACCAACACCATATTAGCCAGATCAAGGAAAGGGGCTATAGGATCAGCCACTCCTAGATCCGCAGGTGGGTTAGTAGAGACAAGATCTAGACCCAGGACGGTATGATCAGGATCAGGGACGACAGGATAGGGTCCCTACACCACCCAGAGATGAGGACTAGGATCAGCCAGCTATGCAGCCACCTCTCCAGCCAAACCCTAAATTGGAAAAATTTTGTAGTTATAGGCCTAGGTACAAGCACTGACAACTGAGAGAGATCAGCTACGGGTAGAGCAGGACCAGGCGGTCCAACAAAGACATGTTGCGGAGCTGTAGACAGCGGCAGAGATGGGTAGACAACAACAGATTGAGAGTATGTTTGTGTCCTCCTCCTGAAGCACAGTATCTCTTCGATCATATAGGGAGGCTATCCAAGAGGCTGACTACTATAGGTTGCACTACTATCAGGTCGTTCCGAGACCAGGTTGAGTCCCATACTTTTCATAGAGGATAGGCCACAGACCTACAGAGGACCACGGGGAGAGAGTAGGTGGCGAGGGCAACAACCAACAGTGCTAGCCTTAAGTTTTGATCAGAGACAGGATTCTTTTTGTGCCCCATGGGCTCGTTTTTGATAGCCTAATGGGCCATGCTCTATTTTATTTATGCATTATGGATGCCTTTTACTTTCGATATGCTATGTGATGTGATGCAATGGTGCTATGATGCTATGATGTGATGATGTGCATTATGTTCTTTGTGATGATGCAAATGTGATGAGATTTTATCTTTTTTCAATATCTTTTCTGTTATGATATGATGATGCAAAATGCAATGATTATGTGATTAATAGATCTATATTATGCCCCTAATGGATGAAATGCAATCTTTTTCCTTATCTTTTCTGATGTATTATGTGGTGATGTATTATCTATATTATGCAAATGATGGAAATGCAATGCATGTGATATGATTTAATATTTCTATATGATATGATATGCAATATGTTGATGGTTTGTGGATGCAGGATGGATGCACTGATGATAATGAATTTCGATTAACTGTCATGGTACCATGTTAGCGTGGAAGGCAGATAGAAGAAGTCAAGAGATTCCAACAAGACATGAGGTGATGATGATGATGAATTGCCGAGGAGTTGGGATTTTCAAAGGACCAATTATCTTATGTTTGATAACACACATAGGCATGATGCATCAAGATATTAAAAACCAAGATGGTGTTGTCCCTAGTGTGATGGACTTTGACTTGACAATCAAATAGGAGTACTCTTGTTCACACTTGACATACAAAACCTTATTCAGAATATAGTTTAGATATTTCAAATATGTTAGACCAAAACATAGAAAACCAAGCTTTCCTATGTGGTCAAAAAGAAACCTAAAACACCCTCCCTACAAACCAAACAAAGCATGCATGACCAAGGTTATATTACAAGAATATCCAACAAGCACAACAAATAAAAAGAGAATGATTGTTTCCTCATTCCTATCTCTCTAAGTCCTTTTGTTTGGACATCATTGAAAGGTCCTTGGAATGATCGCAAAAAGATAAGTCAAAAGACAAAGATAAAGTAATCAAACAAGCTAACGTTCTTCAATATCGCTAGTCGAGACTAAACTACGGTGATGCCTAATGTTGATGTCCATTGTAGGAAGGATGCATCCTAGGACATGACAATATCAGATGATTGATATGGGACTGATTGGGTGATGGACTATTGATACAAAGAGTTGACCAACTTGTTTATGTATTGACCTAGACCTTAGTCTTTGACGTTTTAGTTTTCACTTTTGATCTGCTAGACTTGTTTCCGATTGTTTTACCAAAGGTTGAGGATGACAAATTTTTTTTATGAGCGATGTTTATTGCAGATGAAAGCAGGATGAAATGGATGGATTTTATTTTTTAAAATATTTGGATGTTTTTTTTGGAGTTTTTTGAAATGTTTTGAGGTTGTTTTTGGTGTTTTCAAGGTTTTACAAATGTTTTGATTTTTTGAATTTTCAAATTTTTTGGGGTTTTCTGAGATTTTGATCAAGACCTAACCTAAAGACCTATCCTAGGGGCCTCAAGGGCTGATCAACAGATTAGCCTTGCCTACGTTATACACGCAGAGACCACGTAGTTCGACTGACATAAACTTGATTATGTTGATGAGATACGAATAGATGGATTGTCAGTTTATTATGACGGACTCCTAAAGGACTGACCTAAGTGTCTCGGGGGATGATCAAAGATCAACCTTGCCTATGTTCAAGGATCAGAGACCTGTAGTTCGACAAGACGACTCTATTTTTTATTTTTTGACTGACTTTTTGACCTGTTTTGGGATTTTGATATGATTTTACGATGTTTTTGGATTTTTTGATTTTGGGATTTCAAGAACATACACGAATTCGATCTGATGAGAACATGCCCCCAGTATGATGCAATAGACCACTCTGATAAAGGCAGGACAAACTGACCTTGAGGATGGGCTAAGTAGTACTAGGAGGGATCATGACACGAACATAGGACCAAACTATGATGTCGATGCGAATGGATGATGGATGGAGATATGGAATGCAACGGATGATGGAAGCGTGCAAAACGAGTCACGAATATCCTGGTGGATGGAAAGTGCTTATTTACACAAGGCACCTGTTTTCCAAGTTTTCACCAAGGTACTTGCCTAAAGCACCACCGAAGTGGTTTTCACCAGCATGATTTTTCTCTTTACTATTTTTTTTTTGGATCCTTTTTTTTTTTGGATTTTTTGCTTTTTGATTTTTTGTTGTCACCAAGATGCACATTTTCCAGGTTTTCATCAAAAGTAACCATTTTTAAGGAATTTTTCTAATTTTTTTATTTTTTGGTTCTATACCTTGCAAGTTTAGGTATAAAACATTTTGATATGGGAGTTGTTCATGGGCTCCTGCAGAGGTTCCCCTTCAGGTGTTGATAACTGATATGCCCCTGACTTGTAGCTTGTTGTGATGACGAATGGCCCCAACCAGTTGGGGTTCAAATTTTCTTTTTCCATTTGGTTTTGGGATGTTCTTTTCATTCTCCTTTAGCACAAGTTCTCTGACCTGGAAGGTTCTTCTCCTGATCTTTTTGTTATAGCTCCTTTTGAGTCGGTTCTGATAGACTTGTAAATGGTTTAATGCTTCCATACGCCGCTCATCTAGTAGCTCCAGCTCATTCAGTCTTGATACTTAGTATTTTTCATTTGTGATGAGATTTTGCAGTGATATTCTCAATGACGGAAGCTTGATCTCAATGGGTAATATGGCTTCTGATCCGTAGAATAGGGAAAAGGGGGTGGCACCTGTTGGTGTGCGGATGTTGGTTTGATAGGCCCAAAGGGCTGGATTTAGTTGTAGATGCCGGTCACAACCTACATCATTGACTGTCTTTTTGAGGATTTTCAGAATGGTTTTATTGGTGGCTTTTACTTGGCCATTGCCTTGAGGATAGAACTGAGTGGAAAAGCGATGTTGGATTTTGAATTTGTCAAAAAGGTCATGAACATCCTGATTCTTGAAAGGTGTCCCATTATCTGAAATGATGGCTTGTGGGACATCGTAGTGGCATATTAAGTAGTTCAAGATGAACTTTGATATATTTTTTCCAGTTATGTATGTCATTGGTATGGCCTCCACCCATTTTATAAAGTACTCAGTGGCGGTTATGATAAACTTGTGGCCACTGGATGATGTGGGAGTGATTTTTCCAACGAGATCAAGCCCCCATTGCAAAAACGGCCATGGTGTGATGATAGGATGGAGCTCTTGAGCTGGAGAATGGATGAGGTCCCCATGTTGCTGACATCGTAGAAACCTTCTGACATATTCATGTGCTTCTCTTTCCATAGTAGGCCAATAATACCCCATTCTCAGCAATTTCTTGGCCAAGGTTATTCCACTCGAATGTGAACCATAAATACTGTTATGCACCTTAGTTAAGGCAGTCAATGCCTCCTGAGCATTTAGGCAGTGTAATAAGGTTATTTATATGCTCCTACGGTAAAGGGTATTTCCTAGGATGACAAACCGGGATGCTTTCTTGAGGTTTGAAGTTATGTCAGTTGGGAGGACTCCTATTCTCAAATAAGTGTATATGTCGTGGTACCAAGGATTGCCAGGACCAACGATTTCACACATGAATTCTAACTTCGATACCTTGAATGCAAGCATGACAAGTTGCTCTACTAGGAATTAATGTTTTGGGACATTGCGAGGGATATCCAATAGGGATCCAAGCGTCTATTGCTATGTTGTTTTCTCTAGGTATATGTTCATATGTGATCTCTATGAAGAACTCCTTAAGACTTTCCACCAATTTCTTGTATGGAGTTAGCTTGTCGTGCTTAGTTTGGTATTCACCGTTCACTTGATTGATTATTAGCTATGAATCCCCATATACCTTGAGAGCCATGATATGCCACTGCATTGCTATTCCGAGTCCTATGGTGAGAGCCTCATATTCTACGATATTGTTTGTGCAAGGAAATGCCAACTTGTAGGACCTTAGTATGCAGTCTCCCTGTGAAGTGATGAAAAAGATCCTAGCTCCTAATCCATGCTACATGTAGGAACCATCAAAGTAGAGTTTCTAGTGGTTGGCTATGCTAAGATTGAAGATGAATTCATCCAAAAACTCTGATATGAGTGGATTCTTTGAATACATGGGTGCTTCTGCAAGCTGATTTGTGATCACCTAGACTTTGATTTATTTTTGTTCCATGTACTCGATGTCGTATTTAGATAGAATCATGACCCACTTGGCCATCCTTCCTGTGAGCATTTCCTTTGATAGTAGGTTCTTGAGGGGGTTGATCTTGGTGATGAGTTTGATTTTGTGTGCCAACATGTAGTGTCTGAATTTTTGTGAAGCAAACACTACTGCTAGACAGGATTTTTGATGAATGAATAGTTTAACTCATGCCCAACCATTGTGCGGATGATGTAATAGATGTCCCCCTCTATCCCATTTTCATCGTGTTGAGCTAAGAGAGCACCGAGGGCTGCTATTGTTGTTGATACATAGAGGATTAGTGGCTTTCTTGGGATCGGTGGCATGAGGACCAAAGGTGTGAGAAGATATTCTTTGATTTTGTTGAAGGCTTGGCTACATTTATCATCCCATTTATACACAAATCCCTTATGAATTAGGTGAGAATACGAGATTTGCTTGTCTGCCAATTGTGCTATGAATCTGTGGATGGACTGAAGCCTTCCTTGGAGGCCTCTCAACTATTTCAATGTTTTGGGTGCCTCCATCTTGAGGATTTCTTTTACCTTGGCAGGATCTATTTCAATACCCCTCATTGACACTATGTATCCCAACAGCGTTCCTGATTGTACGCCGAAGATGCACTTCTTTGGATTTAAACGGTCCTTGTGTTCCTCCAGCCTATCGAAAATAGCACTCAAGGTTGCTATATGATCTCTCCTCTTTTTGGATTTTTCTAGTATGTCATCAACGTAATCTTTGACAGTTTTGTGGATCATTTCATGGAAGATTAACGTCATGGACCTTTGGTAGGTGGCCCCAACATTCTTTAGGCCAAATGGCATCTTGTTCCAGCAATATGTCCCCCATGGACAAGTGAAGGTTGTTTTATGTTGGTCTTCTTTGGCAATCATTATTTGGTTGTACCCAGAGAAACTGTCCATCAGAGAAACCATTTCATGTCTCGTTGTCATGTCTACAATCATGTCAATGTTAGGGAGCAGGAAGTCATCTATTGGACATGCCTTGTTTAGGTCTCTGAAGTATGTGCATATACAGATGCCCCCATCTGGTTTTGAAACAAGAACCAAATTTGATACCCACTTAGGGTAGTCAATTGGTCATATGAACCCTACATCAAGTAGCTTCTTCAATTCCATTTTGAACAAAAAGGCTATCTAGGGATGCATCTTCCTGAGCTTTTGTCTTACAGGCTTTGCTTTAGGGTAGACTGCTAGATGGTGGACCACTATCTCCGGATCAAGCCTAGGCATGTCAGCATAGCTCCATGTAAAGTTAACTTTATTTCTCTCAAAAAGGCGGCTAGGAGCTCCTGCTCTTTTGAGAGCAATGACTCTGCATAGAATGTGATGTGTGGTGTCTCCTTTCTTCCCAAGTTGACTGGGTTGCATCTTTTGTCTAGAACCGCTAATTTTTCCTGATGTAGAGCTCTGATAGGAAGATTGAATCTAGCATCCTCGGACACCTCAGAGAGGTTTTCACCATTGGATGCGTCCTTTCTTTTTACTATTTTCGAGTCAAAGAGTGCCACATTGTGGTTTTCACTCAAGAACCTAGAGATTATTCTAAGTTTTTCACTTTTGCGACTGAGGGATTTAATCATTTCCCCATAGTATGCATGTGTGTCCAACTCAATGATAAATCCTGCTTTGTGATCCTCACATGGAATATCATCCAGCAGTCCCATGAATTCTGAGAGCGCCTCATCATTTTCAAATGTGTCAAGAATGTAAGGAAATTAATGGAGTGCATCTCATAAAAACTCCAAACAGTAGTGCCTCTGGTAACTTTCATTTTGATTAGATTACCTCAAAGATAAGTACAACTATGTCCTAATAAAGAAACAGACACAGTTAATTCCCACATTAATCCTTCACATGTAAATTCAACATCAAGCAATGACAGATTCTAGAAACAGAATCAACACAGATGAAAGATAAGACAGAAATCAGAACACAAATATTTACGTGGGGAAAAATCCTCTTGGATAAAAAAACCCATACTCTAAAGATCGAGCCATTGTATTATTCAGCAACAGAACGGTTACAATACAAATTCGGGCTCATAGCCTCTTCAGAGATTCATCTTGTTCATTTTGGAAATAATTGGTAGCAAACTCAACATGAGAGATCAACCATGGCATTCATGGTCAGGAGAGATTCTAGCAGCAAAACCTGCTTCTCTCTTCTGCTTCGACCTCATGGCTTCGGCCTTTCAGCCAGCCACTCGGTCCTCTCTCTAATGTTCTCTCTCTAGCTCTCTCTGTACTCTTACCAGCACTATCTCTTTTTTCAGAACGTCCAATACATACGTATTTACATTCGTTCTTTAATAGGCTCTCTGTGAATCGGTTCAAGATCACAAAACAACAATCTCCAGCTCAACATCCTTATCGTCATTCCATTCTGGTGTATATTTTTCCTTGCAAACCGTTTAGTTCCATCGCAACTGCTGCAAAAATCCAACCGCCAACCGTTTGAATTTCGCTTCCTCTTATTGGTCCACGAACCACCACATAGGGTAGTCAAATGGTCAAGGAAACAATCCACTGAGTTCGCATGTCGGTGAAACACAAGAAGTGTCTCCCCGATGCTCAAAGGATTCATAGATGATATCAGCATAGGTTCCAACAGTCAGTAAGAGTTTCTACCAATATCCACAAGTCATACCGACATCCAATACATTCCTATCGACAAGATATTTTTCATCGGCAAGACTCATACCGATGCTCACAAGTCACATTGATTTTAGCAACCTCGTCGACAAGACTATCGCCTTTTTCCAAGACTTCGTAACAAGCTCTTCATGTTATATCGAAACATCCCTGTTGGCAAGACATATCGCTTTCACTGAGACGTTACTCCAAAATCTTCAAGTCATACCGACCTCAGTATTCTCATCGGCGAGACAATCACCATTTGATGAGACATCACACCGAGCTCACAAGTCATTTTGAGCACCAAACAATCAGTCGGCAAGACATTCGTCTTTCGCCGAGACTTCATTCCGAGCACAGCATGTCATACCAAATCGGCAAGACCTTTATCTTCTGCTGAGACCTTACATCGAGCACTACCAAGTCTTACCAAGTTGGCAAGACTTATGACCTTCGCCAAGACCTTTCCACCGACCACTTCATGTTGTTCTGAACCGGCACCCATCTATCGCTAATACATTCACCTATCGCCAAGAGGTTTCATCGAGATCTCTTATGTTACTCTGAAGCCATACTACTATCGGCAAGACCCCATGCTTTCGGTGAGACATCATACTGAAAGACTAAGCTTCCACTGAATGCTTTCGCCAAGAGGTCACAGCGAACAACCCATGTCACCCCGAGTGTCACATACTGTCGACAAGACTCACATCGGTTGCCAAGACTTCATATTGAAGTCTTTGAGTCACCGCGAAGACCCCAAGTGTTAGCCCGATGATCATACGCTATTAGTGAGACATTCACTGATCACTGGGACATCTTATCGAAACCTTCACCATCGGCGAGACAACACATATTCGCTAAGAGATCTCCCCGTGACCCTTTGTGTTACCCCGATAGCCATATGCTATCGGTAAGACTTTCTTCGATCGCTGAGAGTTCTCCTGACACCCTTGTGTTTCCCCGACGCCTGATAAGAACAATCTTTCGGCCAGAGATCTCCACGTGACAAAGGGTCACAGCGAATGCACCAAGTCATAGCACTAATACATTTGACTACAAAATATGACGAAACTGTCTGACGAAATATGTAAAATTCAATGTTCATCGGGTGCTTGTAAAATTTGATGTGTAATTTCCAATTTTTTAAAAGTTTATCCCCGATGTTCATCAAAATTTTGACAAACCTGGAGTTCGTCGAAATGTTAGCTATTAGTTTCATCGAATTTTTGACAAACATGAAAAATTAAAAAAAATTAAATTGTGGCTGACATAAAGAAAAGTGAGTTCGCGCCTAATTTATTGCGATAGTGTTTTGCTCTACTTGAGACAGTTTGTGGAGAACTAAGGATGATTTTCTTTGAAAAATTAGAAAAATTCAAGAAGATATCACAGTTGAGGGTAGCCATTTTTGTATAATTTAGTTGTGAAGTCAGATTTTTAGTTCCAAGTTTGAAAATCATATTTTAAAGCAACATCTCATCAGATTTCATTTTTAGAGGTTTAAGGTTTTGAGAATTTCATGTCCAACTTTTGTTGTGTGGAATCACCATAAGATCACAACCGAGGAATAGATTCTTGTGACTATAATTATGTGATCCATAACTCTATTGGTCATGTGGCACAATTGTGCTATAACAAATACATGATGTATTCATGTGTGACCCAAGTTTAATGTGGCTATGTTGTGATAGAAGTGGAGGCTAACTCATATAATGTAGTTAATTCAAGTTGTATATCATAGGTGTCAATCATCGAGGTTGGTATGTAGAGTGGTTGTGTTATATGAATTATGTAGTGCATTCAAGCACAACCCATGTTTAATGGGCTATTCTAGAGTGATCAAGATTTTCTAAACCTTATGAATGTTACTTGACATATATTTGCATAATCTCAAATTCCTTCAGAGGCTTTTGAAATATCAATGTATCCTATATAGGGTTTAGAATGATTTCTTTTAATTAAAAAAATAAATAAATGATGTATTTCCCTGTAATTAGATAATGTGGAGATCTCCTAAATCTTCCCCAACACACTATCCTCTTTGGCACTGTATTCATTACTCCAGCTACTAGGTTTTGTATGTGACATCTTTAATATCTTCATGACTGTGGCTTTTAAATAGATCTCAATCTTTGCTTTAATCCTTTCATGGTAACCCTTGAGTTCCATAATCCACCTTCAATCTCTTCTAAGAACATTGTCTTAAGCTAGACTGCATAGTATGCATATAAAGCAAGTCCTTCATACCCCATTGTTCCAAAACCACCACTCACCGCCTCTTTGCTTAAAATAAGGTTTCCATAAGCACAATACATGTTTTAAAATCATGGTTGCTGCTGATTGACCATTAAGGTCACCACTTTCTCATCATGAAGATACAATGAGAATTTTGTCTTCAAACTCAAGGCATTATGCAATCTATAACATTGTGAATTGTTTGTTGTGTATGATTTGATTTTCTTGCACATTTAATGCTTTGCTAACTTCCTTTAAGACTGGGTATTGCACCCTCAGCTGCAATCTCAAACAGCTCACTCACTATCACTTGAAGATTCCTTTCATAAGCATCCTTCTATAAAATCAAACTATGCCCTATAGACTACCTACTTACTACAGGGGACTCATTGTTTCATGGTATTGTAGTTCTTAAGATCCTTCAACCTTATTGACACTACTTCACAGTCCACAAGGTATTATTCACTATTCTCCCATCTTTGGTGAGTCTCAAAACACTGCTCAAACATGCAATCCACTACCTTCATTATACAATATTAATGGCTAAGAAGAAACATTGAACCTATGATTACCACTGTTACTTTATTTGGATAGTCATTCCTTGATTGCATTTTCCTTGTCTAACACTACCAAAATCATTTGAAAAGCCCTTAAGGTCAGCAAGGGGGTAAGGAAACTCACTATTAAAATCTCCACTTTACTATGCAAGGTTTGAGTTTTATTATCTTGTCACTGCTTATCCTGTTTTTGACTGTCACATCTCAAGTGACTGTCATTCTTCTTACCGTAGATTGCATTTACAAATGTCACTAAGCTACATAGTGTGCTTGTTATTGGCTACAATCTTTAGATTGCAAGATTTTGTTATTACCTACAATGTCTCAATTTTTTCTGGTATTGCAACCTCTCTAATCTGCTATAGTTATTGTTTATGTTTATATGGAGACCTAGGGTTTGTACCCCAATCATGCTCTTACCAATGCTTCTGTTAATTTTTATTAGGGCTCTCTCAATGTTGAGGGCCCTAGGGATAAGCTCATTATAACAAGTGACACATTGCATCTTTAACTAAAAAGATAAATCCATATTGACATTAGCAATGATGATTCTGACTTGTTGCTCCTTAGGAATGGGTCATTTGCTCTACTAGCTTGCTACCTATCATAGGAATTTTGTGACTAAGTTCAATATTTTGATTTTAGAGTTCCAACGGTTGGAAATCATAGTAAAATCAGAATTTAATAAGTTTTGGGAATTCAGTATTGTAAAGTTTTTTGGGGGTCATTAACTCTCAAACTATCTCTCTCTTTGCAAGTGGTTGCATGCCAAATTTTTGGTGTAAAATATCAAAATTATTATATTATTTTATCCTGGCTCATGAATAAAAATTATTGGAGCATGAGTCATATTTTTTGAAGATCTAAATAGTCAAGCTTGCAAAGAAAAATCATGTTAGGATAATATTAGTCCAACAAAATGAAGAGACACTTGATAGATTGGGGCTAGATTGAAAAGAAAGGTGGTGGAATACATTGTCCTTGCAATAATTGCAAGGGCTTAAAGATCTAGATGACTTTAATCACAAATAACCGAAAAATTTAGGCAAAGATTGTCAAGGTCAAGGGGGCATGATTACCGGGCCCATTGGTAAGTTGTTCATTATATGTGTTTATATTGATTTCGAATTTGTAAATATTTATATCATTTTAACATTATATATATAATCACTTGATCATGATCATGGTTTATTTGTCTATCATTATTATAAAGGTGGTGCGCCCTAGGGTAGATGATATGGATTATCACGGCCTGAAGAATGTGGTTTTGCGAGCAGACAAACATTGAGCTATGAATATCGAAGATGAAGTTAATGATCTTATGGAAGAAGATGATCATGCACCAGAAAACATAGTTGAAGATGATGGTACAAATACATTGATCCATGACACATTTAATGTATATAAAGAGTTGGATCAAGTGATGATCAAGATGACTTTGATGATGTTCATGATTTACTTGTAATTTGACAAGGATTTGAGAGATGAGGAGTGGAGTGAGTGAGAGAGAGACCTAAAGAGGGAGAGGGGTAGGATATTGAAGATACTTGAGAGAGAGAGAGAGGGAGGAGTGGAAGATAGATAGAAGGAGGGGAGGGTTAAGGGTACAGGCAGATGGTTTGCTGGGTTTAGGTTAAGGTGGAGAGGAAAATACATGATATTTATTGTGCTCACCTTATATTTGTGATAGGACAAACTACTAATATGTAAATTATCCAATGCTTGTACATTGTAAGCAATTCCCCAATTGTTGTACGTGATAAGAAATGTAATATTTTTTTCACTCATGATAACAAAATAATTTTTTGTTTCTAATGGAGTGTCTTATTTTATTAAATGACCATTTTATTTTTAAATGATATACTTATAGTGGAGAGTTGTTATATTTTATTTGAAACAAAAAAATACTTATTTCACTTCTTCATGAAATATGTCACTTCTTTATGAGTTACGAGAGAGGGGAAGGGGAGAGAGAGAGAGGAATGGTTGTCATTGACTCTTGGCTCACCCAAACAGTTGATCATTGCACTAAGATGTGCATTTTCAATCGAAAGTTAAAATTCATAAAACTCAGACTAAAAGAGTGGAATATCCAAGTCTTTAGAAACCTTTTCAAAGAAAGGATCTCCTTGAAAGTAGAATGGCTAAGATCCAAAAAGACCTCTCAAATTATTTTTCACGTCCTAATAGAAGAAGAGAGGAATCTCATAATTCAATTGGATGGTGTCTATAGTTTTAACAAATCTATTGAGACAAAAATCAAGGATTAAATGACTTAAATAAGGTGTAAAACCAAGTTTTTTCTATCATTTAAATGCAAAAATTAGAAGGCAAAGAAACATAATATGAAGATTGAAGATGGAAAGAGGGAAAGAGGGAGGGAGTGGGAGAGAGATATGGGGTAGAGGGTTAAACATAGAGGGTAGAGGGTTTAAGGGTTTAGAGTTTAAGGGCATGGAGGGGAGAGAGATAGAGGGAGTGAGTGAGTGAGAGAAAGACCTAAGAGAGGGAGAAGGGGTAGGAGGGAGAGACTTGAGATAGAGTGAGTGAGTGAGTGAGAGAGACCTCAGAGAGGGAGTGGTGCTAAGAGGGAGAGACTTGAGAGAGAGAGAGAGAGAGAGGGAGAGAGATAGAGGGGAGGAGGGCTAATGGTGCAGAGGGCAGATGAAGTTTAAGGGTTTAAGGTTAAGGGTGGAGGATAGAGATAGAGGGAGGAGGAGCAAGAGAGAGACCTAAGAGAGGAGAGGGGTTAGGATATTGAAGATAGCTGAGAGAGATAGAGAGACGGGAGGGAGTGGGAGAGATAGAGGGAGGGAGGGTTATGGGCAGAGTGCAGATGGTCGCATGGGGTTTGCTGCCAAGGGGCGGAGGATAGAGATAGAGGAGGAGGAGTGAGTGAGAGAAAGACCCAAGAGAGGAGAAGGGCAGGAGGGAGAGACTTGGAGAGAGACCCAAGAGAGGGAGAGGGGTAGGAGGGAGAGACTTGAGAGAGAGAGAGAGGGCAGAGGGTTTGTGTTAAGGGTTAATGGTTTAGGGTTTAGGGTTGGCCTGTAGTGATGGAACTTCAAAGTTTTGTTCTCTCTCAGGTTCTATTTTATAAAAAACAACACATATGAACTAATAGTTGAACACAAAAAATCTATTTTATGTTATAAAAACAACACATAATTATTTAAAATACAACTTATATTGAACAAAATGGACCAATAGTTGAACACTAAAACTTTTTGAAAATCCTTCACATTTAATGGGAAAATACATATTATTTATTGTGCTCACCTTTTATATTTGTGATAGGACAAACTATTAATATAAAATTATCCAATGCTTGTACTGATGGAACTTCAAATTTTGTTCCTAATGTTTCACTCATGCCCTGCCTTATGTCAGTGGTCTCTCGTGGTGTTGGAAAATTTCTTAAGGCTGGGGTTTTAGCTTTGTCTTCATCTTGAACCCTTGTGTTTACCTAATTCCTTGGTCGGGATCTATTTTTCTTATACCTTTTTTGAAGGGTTTTAAAAACATCTTATGCCCCATCATTCCATCTAGGCCTAGTCCCTTTGGTCTTAAAATTTTATTTCCTCCGCGGGTTTTATTTTCCTAAGTCCTGGTTGGCCCTGTGCTGAACGGTTTTAAAAAAACTTATGTCATTTTCCATTCGCCTAGTAATGTCCCCTTGCCCTTTAATGAATGTTTTATTTTTCAAAAGGATGAAATTCATGCTGCCATCGATCAAAATGCCTTCAAGATCAACGGTTGCCCGCCATCCCGTGATCGGGAATCGTAGGATGGCGATATCGTGGGCGGGTGACACGTGTCCCATCTGGGGATCAAATTTGTGTGACTGTTCATCAACTGTCCTATGATCTGAGTTGTTCCCCGCCATCCCGTGATGGTGCTTTGGTTGATTACGAAATCACGGGCGGCTTCCACGTGGTCTGTACAAGGTGGGGCCCGAGAAAAATTTTGTGCGATATATTTTAAATGTTTCATTGCTTCCAAAGCAAAACACTTAAACTGAAATATTTGAAAAGGTTGGGGGAATTTCATTAAAAATGAGCAAAAACGGAGAAATTAGGGCAACTAGTGATTTTAATGGTATATTTAAAAAAAAATCATATTTTGATAGTTGAATACATTCAAAATATTTCTAATATATTTCTAATTTAAAAAATATATTGTTTAATTTTTTATTTTTTTTAAAAATTCAAAAATATATTTTTATTTTTAAAAAAATATATTATACATACAAAATTACATAATCAATAATAGATAATAGATTTTGGTGAATATATCTAGATATGTTAATATATGCTACAAAACTAATTTTAATTAAAAAACTTACTAACATCATTAAAAGGTAAGTTTATAATTATAAAAATTTAACATTAGAATTATTTAACATTTGAAATAGAAAATTTAAATATTATATTATAATAGTTTATAATTTACTTATATAGCATTTTGGATAATAGAAACAATTTTGATTGATTTAATATTTTCTAAGTTCATTATTGAATTTAAATCTTATAAATATAATTATATATCTTTAATCAATATTATAATTTAAAAATAATAATGAATATTGAACATCTTATATTTTAGTATAACTTAAATATTAAAAAATTTAATGTATAAGTTTATAAAATATAATATATATTTTTTTAAATAAAGATTTATGTTAGAAACCAAGATCAAATTTGCAAACCAAAAAGATCCATAGAATTATCTTTTTAACTATGAAATTAATATGATTAATTTCATTTATAATTTTGTCTTATCTTATCTTTTTAACAATTTTTTGGTATCCTACATAATTTGTTTTCTATAAGTATCATGTTGTATACTCTTTATATGGAAGGTAGTGTTTTGTCATGGAGCTTAATAAGTTTTAATAATATTTAGTCATTTTAAATATTTTTATTTTTTCATAAAGATAGGTATATTTAGAATTTTGATGGCTTATGTACAATTATACATATTCTTTTATTTATTATATTTTTTGCAATATCATGTTGTTCTTGATTAATCACATTATTTGTTTGTCATTTTTATTTGTTTTGTTGAAAAATATTTTATCTTTACTTTACATCTATGATAATTTCAAAATTATCAAATTTAAAAATTATAAATAAAA
>VDFB02123944.1:0-16030 GCA_007258455.2 Sequoia sempervirens | reverse complement strand
ATGTCAATATGTCTTGGAAAGGGCCATTGCTATACTTTGGTGAAATACATTGATCATACTTTAGAATAATTTCTTGAGATATGTCCTCTACCTCATTAGGTGATGTAGATACATTTTTAGCATGATCATTGGTCGATGCCTCGTTGGATGAAGCAAAAAAATCTTTATTGATGGATAGATTTTGAACATTGTTTTCAACAATTGCGATAGAGAGATTTCTAATGTCTTCAACCATAGGGTCAAATGATGTTGACATTTGTGGAATTGGATCATTGTTGGGTATTGTTGGTGGATCTTGATCATGATTGAGAAGTGACTCTTGACATATGTTCATTTGATCATTGGATGGAATAGACACAACTTCAAGGTATTCAATGATGGAGTGATCTTGATCTTTGTTCTCAACAGTTGTCATCTTTTGTATTTGTGCTCATGTTGGTTGGGTAGCTTGAGAGGCTTGGGCAGCTTGAGAGGATTGTTGCATTTGTCGAGCTCGTCGTGCTTGTTGCTTGGCTAGATATTGTTGGATGGCCTTTTGGTAGGCCTGGTGAGCTTTTAGCGCAATGTCATATTGTCTTGCCGCATTTGGTTTTGGTGGTAGTGGTGGCGGATTTGGAATCGTGTTGGATGCGATGATGGGTGTGATGGGGGTGGATGAGATTGATGGAAATGATGTCTCCACTATGGTACTCACATCAAAATCCGAAGGCAAATTGGCCCCTTGTTTTGCCAATTCAAGCATGTATAACGAAGGGTTGAGTCTCATCATGATGTTGATGATTCGATGATTATCCAGATTTAGGAGCATTTCAGCTATTTCTTCATGAGACATTCCAAAGGTAGGGTCCTCCCCTTGATTTTCTTCTTGTGGGTTTTGTGATGATGAGGGGATCAATGGATTGCTTGATTCTGTGAGATTCATTTCTGCGTTTGTTTGGCTAAGGTCACTTGAAGCGGGAGTTTCTTTGTGGGCTTCCATACTCTTCTTGTATTGAGATCTCATTTGAACCATAAAACAAGGATCAATCTTCGAGAATATGGGAGATGAATCTCTTGATTCCTTGGATTTAATCTCTATTTTATGTCCCAAAGTGAAAGTTTTTAGGATGCCTTTTAGGATCAAACGTGATGATGATATGATGGTGATGTTCAAAGATGGATGTTATGGATGTTTTGACTTTTGATAGATCTTGAATGAAATACTAGGCTTTGGATTTTTGATTGGTTTGATTTTTTGGATTTTGAGATTTTGTCCTTGATCTTGATTTGGATTTTGATTTTGGATTTTGAACAAAAAAACCCTAAGATGTATGATAATGATCTAAAGGATAGTTGTGTTCAAAAGATGATGATTTGGATATGTGTGAGGAGAAGGATGCATCTACCCACACCTACCCAAACAAAATGATTGTTTCACTAAGTATATGGAGAAGGATTCATCTACATACACTAAGCTAGACAAGATGATTTGGATGACTTTGACTAAGGATATGCAAAAGGATGCATTTACACATTCCTAGCCAAAGGTGCTTTGATAAATGTTTTCAAGGACTTGGTCTCGATGATTTTGGTGTTTGCTTGATTTTGTCATAAAGCCTAGTACTTCAAGGATGATTTGTGAGATGGATTTGATGTTTTGAAGATGGATGGAAAGAGGTTTGATTTGTTTTGATCCCTAGATGAACCTAAAAGACCACTTTGTTTTCCTAGACCTAGGTATTGAAGAGCATGCATATGCTTCTAAAGACCTTGTAACCAAGGAATGATTTGAACATTTTGGATTTCCAATCAATGATTTGTGCTTTTGGGATTTGGAGTTTTCAACACACATGAAAGTTCATTTTTGTTTAGCTTTGCTTAATGGCTTTATTTTACCAAAACACTCTCTTTGATTAAAGTTTCAAACTAAGATGTCCAATGTCTTAATTTCTTTAAACCCCACAAGATATTTTATGTGGAAATTCAATGAACTTAAGGCAAAGGTTTTCCTATTGTTTACTCAAGAAGACAAATTGAGATATAATCCAATGCTTAGGAACCTCTACGAACGTGAATCCACAGGGAAAGTAGTAACATATGGACTGAGTCAATGATATGTCTTAAAGAGGGTTTGAAATTTTGAGAATCATGTTGAATGTTTGTTTGCAAAATGTTTTTGAATACACACTGTGTTTTCAAATGAAGAACAATTACAAGCCCTATGGATGTGTAAGACAATATTTGTTGGATTCCCACTTGGACAAGTCCAGCTACGCTTATCTCTAGCGGATGGTTGAATGTGATTGCGGCTCCCTCCACGGCTCGTGCGTCAATTGGGAAGCCAGCATCAACACCCATGAAACTCCCATGGCATGTTTTCCGTTTCTACTAGAAGACCGTAAAAGTGTGGGGTGGCTTGAGAACAACCGTTCTTGCACCAACAAATAGATTAAAGGATTTTGGCAAATTCTAGCACATGGGTTTTAGTAAGGACTTTATGTTCGTGGAGATTGACCCATACGGCAAGAGTCCCCTTTCGGATCCATCTTGTCGGAGCCAACCGCGTGATTATGGCATTTAACCAAAACCCTCATTTATATCCCGGCTGGAAATACTCTTGGCTTTAGAGTGTTACCGGTTGAGTCGTCGCTTGGGTGAGTACTTTTTCCCCAAGGCAGGCCCTCTAAGATAAACAAAAGCGAGCAAAGACACAATCGTAGCAGTTGATCTTTGATGGCACAAAGAAAGAGAATATGCGATGAAAATGCCCTACTCACACTGCGCACAAGATGTTCAATTTTAAGCCCAAATCAAAGTGTTTCAAAGCAATAAAATGTATTTTTGAATGTTTCTCTTGCACCCTAAGATCGCCCGCGGCGCCAAAGGGAGAGTATCACGCACTCAAAGAACAACATCCACCTGAATTCAAACACTTGTTCATTTTATAACCTTCAAAGCAATTGTGAGTTCGTTTTAAGCACCAAATGAAATATGAAGATTGCTTGTCCAATTTTTATCCCAAAACGAAATCTAGTAAGTTTGTCCTAAGATTCCTTTTAAGCCCTTTGCAATGAAAATCAAATTGTTCATTTTAGACCCAAATGAAAATTAGTGTTCTAAAACGAAAGGATAAACAACTTCGTGAAGTAGTGTTGATCAACACTTAAAGTGTTAAAAAACACATTGTGTTTAAAAAAAAAATCATCCCCCTTTCGTCTTTGTTTGCTAGCCTCCTCCTTGTTGATTTTTCACTTTCGCTTTTCCTTTTTGCCTTCGTTGTTACGCTTGTACCTATAAAAGAAAAAGATAAATTATGTGAGGATTAGGACATTAAATCCCTTTTGATCAATAACTCCAAATAATAAAGTGATTTCAATTTGAAATGACAATGGATCATGCTTGATTGCATGGAGAAGATACCACACTTGCTAGATCTTTTTCCTCTCTTACCATAGTCTTCATCACTAGAGATGTCGATTCAACGAATAAATTTCTCAAAGGCATCCTCATAACCTCAAATATGACAATCATCTCAAATGTAGGCTATCAAAAATGATCATAATAAATGTGATAATTTAAAATGAGTCACTAAAACTGCCTTTAATTAAATCAATTGCTAAAAACCTTTGTTGATGAACATAAATAAAAAACTTGCTAGTTGATGTTGCTTTTAATTTCACATCTGCAATTTGATACTCCCTATGTCAAAGAAAAAATCCTATTTCTAGCACCAATAAAAAGGTCAAATATATTCCCATCGCACTTCCTGATGAGCAGAGATATTCAAATGTAAAAGTTGTCCCTATAATGATTGGACAATCTGCCCATACTTCATACACCAACCTTTGTTCATGAAAATGTATTTTATATGCCACCTGTAGCATGTCATCATTTATCCCACTCAAAAAACATTTAAAAAAATAACAGCTAATAAGAATCCTGTCAGATACATCTCAACATTGCAGAGACTCAGCCTAGTGGAAACGATGTAAGTCAACTAAATTTAATGATAAACAGCAGAGAGTAGAACATGGTATTTAATACCATAAGCTGCGAATTGACCTGACCAAGGTGAATTAAATGAAAACCAATACAAATGTCAAATCTTCCCAACTCAAAAAAAGTTAAATCAAATGCTACCAGGCGCACGTACTCCATAGGCTGCCAGGGGCGCATTAAATTGGTTTTGAAAAGATATGATGAATCTGTCTTTTAGCGTGGCAGATGGCAGCAATATTCATTGGCAATAAATACTAAAGAGAGCCATGGAGATTGAGATGAGGTATGTGCTTTAAAATCAGCCACTCCGCATCCAACCGTAGCCAATGTTCACATTATAACAATAAATGATCTTCAGGTAGAGGCGTGACAAGGATGCAAATGATGTTTATTGCCACAACGACTCCCTCTTCGGATTCGCTGGACTGATCGCCCTACAACAGATCAAACTCAAAATAAAATTAAATGCAGAATGCAGCTGATCTTCTGCCACTTAATGACATATCCTTAAAAAAAATCTGCCACATAATTACATAAAGCCGCGCCCAAATGTGTGAATGTGGCTGTCTTAATCTTAACAGTAGAGAGCATAGCAGCTTAGATGTAATTAGGAAACTCCAATACCGCCTTATGTGAGTAAAACAAATGATACAAGCTAGGGGACCTAGGAAGTCTGTTTATACAGCTAATAAGATACGGTCAATGCTGATGAAGTGTGATGCGTACCTTTTCACTGACTCAAGATTTGGAAATCTTCCTAGTGACTCACAAAACTTGAATGGGCTTTTAGAATTGCATTTGGACGGGTGCAACAAGCTTTCCAAATTAACAGCGGTTCCACCATCATTGGAGATGTTGTATGTATGTGACTGCATGCGTTTGGACAACTTATGCTATTTGTCAAGACTGAAGAATATCTCTAGATTCGATGTGAGCAATTTATGCCATCTGAAGGGTCTTCCTGGAAGTGTCTGGCCCATCTTTAACAAGCACAGGCGCAGCCAAACATAGTTTCTTTTCATACAGAAATACCCACACTAGGCCCAAACAAGGTCATAATTGTGCAAGGTTGCTTCATGGTAAGCTAGAGCCATAGTATCATCTCCAGGACGGCAATGTAGTGGCACCCTATTATGCCATCAAATAGTTGAAGCAGCCCGTCGATTGGTCAAAAGAGATTAAGATTACCAATCTATTACCAAAATAGCTCAAGCAATTTTAGGATGTTCTCTCATGGAATGTATTGATTGCAGGATATGCACGAAATGGACTTATGGAAAAGGATTTATGAACTTTTTTAGCAAATGTGTTTGGCAGAGATTAAAAAACGCCAGCAAACCTTCACAGTGTGAAAATGCGCAGACTATGGATTGTGAAAATGTGCAGACTATCTTTTGTTGTTTCTAACAAACAAAACAGTTCCAAAAGCTAAGAGTATAGATATCGTGCCAACACGCACAGACTTAGATGTAAAAGCGCAACACATAAAAGCTTTTTCGTAAGGCTCTGGTTTTCTTCGTAACTTGTTTGGAAGATAATCCTTATGCAGGCAGAAGAATTTATGAAGCTTTTATTATGGAGATCATGCTCTTAGTATTGGGCACTTTCAGTATGGATGAAGTTGTGTATGGTTCAGGAGGGTGGACTAAAGCCCACGCTACCTTTTATGGAGGCAGCAACGCGGCAGGAACAATGGGTGGTGTGGTGTGGCGCAATTGGTGCTAGGGACAATAATCAGACAGGGAGAATTAAAAATCAGATCAGAATAAGAATGATACGAGCTGACTTTTGTAAGTGGAGAACCAATGGCCATGAGACATGTTACGTTCTAATATGTATCTAAATGTAAGGCTTATGAGCAGAAAAAGAAAAACATTGTCAAAACATGCACTCATAAGAAAATCAACAGCCCCTGCAGAAAAGCATTGTCAAATCATAGCAAAAAAGCGTTATCGACACCGTAAACATGCTATGAGCAGAAAACCAGTATTAAACATAAAAACCCCAAAACATATGCAAAGACCCTTGTAAGAAAGTAGATCAGAATATGTATGGTGTGCACGATAGGTGCCGACATAAATTACATAAAACATTCCAAAATGAAATCTTTGACATGATTTTAGGAATGACTGAGAATGGTGATGAGAATATCAATGCCTGTAACTAGCCCTCCTTCTAGCGCCATAATGTGAACCCTAAATCTGCATTTTTCTCAAAAACAAACAAGCATGAGTATTGTTAGTTAAATTAAGCAAATAAGATATAGAATCCCTATGAAATACTTGACTATAATGAAACATGCAAATTAGATAAACAAAGATGATCAAATGTAAGCATATAAAAGCATAGTCAAAACTCTATTCCATAGTGGATTGGTGTCACATGTGCTAGTGACCCTTTCCCAATCCTTGATCAAAGCTTAAGATGAAAATGCTATGAAGATGGTGGAGTGATGATGAACAAGATCAAATCTCAAATGAAGAGAGTAACCTTGCATAAAATTGTGGAGGATTTGCTCAAAGATGAAGCTTGTATTTAAAGATTTTCAAAATGCTAAGTGTTGAAGAGGACCAATGTGGGACTAAAGATTCTGCAATGATAGGAGGACACTTGTCATCATGTGAGGGTTGATGCATGTGCAAGATTTGGGAAGAGTGCCCATGAGAGGGAGAATTTGAATTCAAAATTTGCAATAAATTTTGAGAGGGGACAAGAAAAGAGCAATAAATGCCAATGTTTGACTTGTCATGTTGAGGGAAAATGAGAGTGTTTTAAATCAATAAAATTGATTTATTGTGCAAGTGGAGATATCTAGATAATGCAAGTGGGATGGGATTAACATTTAATCAAGGTTAGATGATGATTATGCTGATTTAATGCTGATTAGATGATTTGACTTTCAAGACTTTGATAATTGATTTATTTAAATCAGAAAATGATGGAATACAATTTAAGATTTGATTTAAATAAAGTCCTGATTTATTTAATTAAATGGATGATGCAAGATGAAGGTTGAATGATAATGTTTATTTGAATGGATGAAAATGTACTTGATTAATTGATGAATGGTCCTAATGACATCTAATTTGACTTAATCCAATCGAATGCATAATGTTAATTTTGCATGTCTACACTTATAAAAACAGATGGGTGTCTTTACATTAAAAGCAATGACTTCAATACATTACAAAAATCATTGAGTGCTCAAACTATAATAAGGTAAGCATACAACAAGATGTGCTCTTGTATTCTTGACATGTCAATCAGTTGAAGCATAGTCACTTCAACAGTCCCTACAACTACATGATATTTGTAAGAGAACTCAATAAGAAAGCAACCATTTATGAAGACAGTTTTAGTAGTGGATAGTCATGTGCAAACAATAGCAACTCGAAGGTACAATCCATGATTTATCACTAGAACAGTCCTTTAGATGCAATCTCATGGTAGGGACGAATCCTTCATGATCATGTCTTAGTAGCCTGAGTGGTGTGCTTGTCATAAGGTGTTTGTGGTGTGAGTGAGGTTGTGTCATTGTCACTCATGGTAGAGTTGTTAAGGATAAGCAAAATGCTTGAGGAACAACTGCATCAGGAGGCAGTATTACAAAGACAACATTGATCCTACTTAACCAGTACAAAAGCAAAGTATATTCATGTACAAGCATATGAAACAGTTACAGGGGACAGGGACATTGTAGCAGACAAGGTACATTCAATAGGTTTCAGTCAATGATGGTATTTCCTGTAGGGGATTCAAAGGAGACAGTTCATTATTTTCATAAGGATTGAATGTGTTCATTGACAGGCCATCATGAAGAGACAATACCCAAACCATGGTCCATGGTGGTGGAGAGTACAAGAACAACATTGTGAGTTCAAATAACATATACATATTCTTGCTCCAGGATCTAAGTGTCTGATCTTGGGTCTCCCTTTTGTGTCAAGGGTCCGTTCCTCAGTGGAAGGGTCTTTTTGTTACTAGTGTCTTTCCCATCTTTTTGAGGACTATAGTAGCATATGGGTGGTCTGCCCCTTAGATCATAGAATTATGGGAAGCACGGTGAGAGGAAAGTTCAAATCAAAGCATAATATAGTCAACATTGTATCTGAGATAGGTGACATGAAATGTGCAAGCCCAAGAACAATGACATTGGAGTTTATTGGACAGTCCATTCAATAGAATGGTGAATCCCTTTCAAGGCTTTAAATTGCACAGGGAGATGATAAAACATACAATAATTTGAAGTGGAGTGAGAACATGGAAGCAATGGAAATGCATTTACTTCACTTACAGAAGAAAAATGAATAACTTTTCAGCATAAGTTTTGAACTTGAGAGCCAAGCGAATGAATATCAACAAAATGATAAGGAAAATACAGGGATGATAAAGAAAGCATTCTACAAAATGAAAAAATCCATTTTTAAGCATCATGGCAAGCCGTGGTATGAATGCTACAGGAAGCCCCAACAAGGGTCTTTCTCAAAATGCAGAAAAAGACAGAAAAACAACAAATGCAAGAAAACCGAGTTAAAAATTCTAGGAACCCATATGGGTTGTCGATGTTTGTGAAATTCAAGAAGGAAACCAGAAGAATACATGAAGGTTAAGAGATAGGTGAGCATGAACACATTTTCCTGTTCATGGCCGCGGCCAATGCTTGCTTCTTTTATAAGAACAACAAAAAAGAAACAAAATGGGTGTCCTCATTGACAAACACCGAAAAGAAGCAAACATTTTATGCTCTATTGTTAACAGAAGAAGCAAGAATCTGGGTCGTTTTGAACTGAATAAAAAAAAAATGGAGTCTATTGAATACTTACCCAAAAAAAATTCTCACACAAGCTATGCAATTTGCATGATTTTTTGTCTTCAAAATCTTCATACTAGCTTGTCATGGCTGCTGTCAACAGAAGAAGGCAACAATAGAAAACAAGTTCATGAAGAAAGTCCTTCAAAATGTCTCATAGTCATGGACTGTAAGTCCAAAAAATGGTCTCAAAGAGTGAGGAGAGGTAGTTTTAATGCATGATGACAAAATTACCTGAGTTCCCCATGGCGTTTTTATGCAAAAAATGTCAAAATCCGACCAAAAAACTAGTGTCGACATCATTTTCCTATGCTTACTTGAACCTTGACAGCCAAGCATCATGTTTTCTAGATTCTTCCAAGCGACCAAATGATGGTGTTTTCCATCATTCGAGTATTATCATCAGGGTTTGACCCTATTATTTGCCATTCGATGGGATTTTTTATCCCTTATTTTGAAAATAAAACTCATGAGAAATATGATGGGGGCTGAAAATCACTTACCATTGCCTTAGGTTTTTTACGCCTTTATCAAACTCTCCCCATTCATTAAGCTTTGCTATGTCTTCAATGTGTCATGTGCTATCACCTAGGCATTTTATGCCTTGTGTTATTTTGACTTATGCTAGGTGAGCCATGGTCAAGTATGGTGCTTTTTCTTTTTGACCCAACATCATGTGTTTAGAATATGCTTTCCAAGAGTCTTGGAGGTCAGCCTGATGAGCCAAGTGCTATTATGCCATGTGCCTTTGCAAACCATGTGATTATGACATGTGTGGGAAGAATGCAGAAGATGGGTGGAAAGTTGACAGTCAAGGTGTCTTTAAAACTTTTGGAAGCTTTTGTCATAGCTTTTAATGCCACATTTTATATCTGAAGATATCATGTGAAATAATTTGCAAATCACATTCAAGTTGCTTTTCAATGTAGATGTAATGATTTTAAATAGTGGAGCCTTTTAAATTGAGCTTAATTGTAAAGTTTTTTGCTAAGTGGTGATTTATAAATCACTTAGTAAAATCACTATATTTATGCTTTAAAAGGCCATGTGCTTTTAAAAAACACACATATTGCATGATAAGGAATATGGTCAAGTGTTGAAATAGGACCAATGATGACTTGCAGAGGTGTGGGGAGTGTGAGATGTTATTTAGACTATTTTGGTGAAGAATGAGGCCAGCTGGAGGTTTATTTGTCACACTTTTGGGATGGCTATTGACTTAGCTTGTTTTTTCTCCATGTACAGGGCATTTTAGAGACTTCTAGAAGGTTCTTTTGGAGCCATTTCTATTTTATCCAAGGATAATCTTCTAGAAGCACATGTGTGGGAGGTTTTGGTGGTTTTTTGGTTAAGTATGTCCATTTGGAACTTTTTAGGCAGTTCTTTCTTTTTCAGCAGGAGGATAGCTACTATCTTGGAGTTATTTTTTGATGAAGCTGCATTGTAACTTAGATAGACTTAATACACAGTAAGCACTTTGAATTGATATATTAGAGCACTTTTACCTCCTCATTTTATGTTTCTCATGTATGTTGTTAATGATTGATTAGCTTGTTTTGTGAAATCTATTTTTTCCTTGCAAGCTTGTCTCATGTTATGCATCTATTTTGCAGAAGGTGTATGTTTGCAGGTTGTAAGTTGTGTTGTTAATGGTGCTGATTAATTGTGAAATCTTTGTTTTCCATTTGATAGCATTATTTATAGACCTTCTTATGAAATATTTATGCAAACTGCATTATTAAGTGAGTTGTGTAAGTCTAGCTTTGTGATCTTAATTCAAATATGATGAGCTGTTAACAGGTCTAGATTGTTTCGTGTATCACTTTAGTTTTCCTTTCAGCATTAGGTTTATTTTATGCAACCCTTACCCTTACCTCAGAAATTCAGTAGTTAAGTGATATCAAATGGGGAAGCTGACCCACAATCCGAAGGTCTTCTTTTAGATAAGTTACCCACAACCTGAAAGCATTCCAATGTTGGTCCAAATATGCTAAGTACAACTAGAAAAGCTTAGAAAATAGGGTGCAGATTTGAGCCTCCAACAATTTTGGCACACCCGGCGGGACAAAATAGTCATTTCAGACTAGGAAAACACACCAGTTTGCTGGTTTTGATATGTTGCCAGCAACATTTTTAAACTTTTAAAGGTCACACCAGCATATTTGGCGGCTCTGAATGTGAAAATAAATGATAGATCAGTGTTGTGACAGCTTATGAAAAAAATTCAGACAAGGGGAAATTTTGTCCCATTAGAATATTTGCAGCTTTCACCACCCCGTCGGAGAGGCAGGCCAACATGGAAGATTTTTGTTTCGTCAAGAAAAATAGTTTCAACTCCGCCATCAATGAGAGTTTTCAGCCCAGTAAGACAACAAAACTTGGTGCCAAACATGGTTGTTCCAAGAAACCAGGTTTTTGTGCCATTCAATGGTGGCAGTCCACTTCAATGAGCCCAACATGATGATATTCCAGTGGTTTCTCTCAAAAGTGTACCATATTTTTCAGGTGAAGATCAAACCACACCAGTTGAGCATATTAAGGACATCTGAAATTTGTGCTCGGTGCATCATATAACACAAGAAAATGTTTCCTTGAGGCTGTTAGTGGCATCGTTCAGAGGTAAAGCACTCCAATGGTTTAGGAGTTTGGCAGTCAATTCCATCTGAACATGGGATGGATTGGGAGAGGTGCTTCGTAAGCAGTTTGAAGACAACTATGATAACTTGTCATTGATGGAGCATCTAACTCACATTAAATGGGCTCCTCGCGAACGAATGACATACTTCAATTTATGTTTCAAAAGAATGTTGGACAAAATTTTGGGCACTAGAAGGCCACTAGATGAGTATACATTTCTCTATTTTTTGAGAGCCTTAAATTGTGAGGTTGTTGTTTTAATACAATCTATGGGCGGAAGCACCTTGCCAATAGCCTATGACATAGCTGTGAGAGCAGAAAATAGCTTAATACAAGCTGGAAGGATTGCCCCTAGGCCTCCTATGCCACTTTTTCCTGATATTCAGCCTCCTACAGCTTTTCCACCACCTCAATTAGCCCCATTACTAGCTAATTTAACACAGAACTTGCTGCCCAAGGACCATCTTAGGAGCTGCATGAAATTAAAAGTAGCCAACAAAAGATCAAAAACTTACTTTAAACCTTTGGCAACGAACTTGTAACCCTTAAAAAACAACAATATCAAGGTTTTAAGCCTTGGCGGTCTCAAAATCAGCGTCAACGACAACAATTTCAGACAAATAAGTAGCCATACCAGGGAAATTTTCAAGGTGCGCGATAAAATATGAATCTGAGGCTATTTCAGCCATATAATCCAGTTCCAATCAGTGCAGCCAGAGATTTGGTACCAACTCAAAATAACCTTGCAACAGAATATGACTGGTGTTATCCTTGCAACTAGGCTCATAATCAAACTACATGTTTGAATGATGTGATGAATCAAGAATTGCTGGTTCAAAATGTCTCAAGTGTGTAGGATGTGCCTAATGGTGAATCATCCCAGCAGCAGGAGCTCCCTGCAAGTGACACAACTCTCCTGAATTGGAAAGGAGAAGAGTTTTGTGGAGTAAATAGTGATAGCTTTCCAATAGCAGCCAACACCCGAGCCAAAAAGAGGGCCCTTGAGATTGGAAAAGCAGTGAACAAAGACAAAGAAGTTGTCAGGCCTTCCAATCCTCATATATCACACATTTTGCAGAGAAATTCACAATGCATCGATGGTGGACAGCTTGGGAATCAACCCCAACCAGTCCACTTGTAGACAGACCCTACTACTGCAAAGACTCATCACAAGGTAAATGTTGTCACACCTTTCAACATTATTGAATCCATGAAAAATATAAACATGAATATGTCAATGTGGGATTCCCTGTCTATTCCTAGTCAAAAGGACTTGTTGCAATCTGCCTTAGCTGAAGAAGGCATTTCAAATGATATACCAGCAGGTCAACCCAAGGTTGTCCTGACGAATACACCTCAAGACAGTAGTAAACAGCCAAGTAAGGATGTCAAACCACCCCCATTTTATGTTTCCTTGATAATAGGAGATAAACTAGTTCACAATTGCATGGTGGATTCAGGGGCAAGTAGTTATGTTATGCCCAAGTAGATTGCTGATAAGTTAGGACTAAAGTTTCAACCTCTTGAGAAGGGAGTTGTACAATTAGATGGGAGAACCATTAATACCGTAGGTGTTATCAAGGGTTTAAGCCTTACCCTACATGCTTGTCCCAATTTCTCCATTCCCCAAGACATCTCTGTTATCAACTTACCTCCACATTTCACTTTATGTCTATCAAGGGATTTTACTGCCAAGATAGGAGGTTATTTATCATTATATTTGTCTCATATGGTGTTCAGAACGAGATATGGGACTAAGGTAGTCATCAAATCTAAGCAACTTGCTAGGGATCACATTGAACCATATGTTCCAAGTGCGGTTAATGCTAATTGTGCTATTTTTAGTGATGATGAACTGGCTACTACTGAGGAGCTACAAGCAGAAAGTATACCAGATGTACTACTAAGTGAGTGTGCAATAGCAAATATTATTGACAGTCCAAATGATAACATTGAGGAAACTAGTTTGGGCGTCTATATGTTGCATGAACCTGATTCAATGGTCCCAAACCTAGAAAAGGTGGGACAACAATCAGATCAGCAAGACAGAGTATGGAAGATGTTCTTTGATAGTTCTCGAAGCAAGAATGGTGCTGGTGGGGGTGCAATGCTTCTGTCCCCATAGGGTGACAAATACTACTCTACTTTCAGATTTGCTTTCTCTTGTACTAACAACACTGTTGAATACGAAGGTCTGGTTCAAGGCTTAGAATGGGTACGAAAGTGAGGAATTAGCTGCTTGCAAGTGCATGGGGATAGTGAATTGATTGTCAACTAGGTGAGAGGTCAGCATGTCACTAAGAATGATGTTTAAAATCCTACAAACAGAGGGTGTGGGATATGATAGAAGAGTTTGACACTTTCAATCTAATTTCTATTCCTAGGGATCAAAATAAGCATGTTGATAGATTGGCTGCCATAGGTGCTCAAGTTGATATTCCAAGTGAAATTAGGAAGGAAAAGCTATAGCCATATGTTAAAATAGTTATTAGACCTTCTATTCTAGATAATAATGTTCATTGGCAAGTCTTTGAAAGTGATGAACAGGTTTTGAGCTTCATGTTGCAAGAAGATGAATTTTCAGCGGTCAACCAAGAGAAGCTTAAACAACAATATGATGAACATATCATCCAATTGAAGTCCAACAAACTGCCCAAGGGTCTAGTCACCTTGGAATCCATTTTTAGCACAGATGACTAGCATGTAGTTCAAAGAAGAACACTACGAGGAGCTTGAAATCTTCAAAGGTAGCCTCCTTAAAGTTGGCAAAATTTGTTCACCTACAGATAAGCAAGCTTTTATTGCCCTCTGCCAAGAGTTCCAGGATGTATTTGCATGGGAATATTCTGATTTGAAAGGCTTTGATCCCCAAATTTCCCAACATACTATAGAGCTTGCACATATAGATGAAGATGTTGAGTCTTCACATTCCAAGGATGCAAAAAGAGGAGAGGATATTGTTACTAGAAGAGCCTTGTTGAATGAGGAGAAGGAACCAACTCAAAGGAAGAATTTGTTTTGCACCAAATGTACGTGTGAAGGTAAAGTTTTCAATGTTATTATTGATGGAGGTAGTACTGATAGCCTTGTTTCAGAAGAGATAGTTAGTAAGTTACAGTTGGAGAGAAGAAGGCATTTGAATCCATACCAGATTGCTTTGTTGCAGAAGGACCATAAAGCTTTGGTAAATGAACAATGTTTGGTAAAGTTCAAGATTGGAAATTACCATGATGAGGTATTTCGTGATATTATGCCTATGGATGTTTGTCATATGCTGTTAGGAAAATCATGGCAGTTTGATTGGTGAGCAGTACAAGATGAACATTCCAACACCTATTTTGTGACAAAGGATGGAGTTCGTCATAAGTTGAAGCCGTTGAAAGAGGTAGAGGAAAAGGTATGTAGTAATGCAAGAATTTGTTTGGTTGATGGAAGAAAGTTCCTAGAAGATATGGGGCATGAGCATATGTGTTTTGCATTGATTCCTAGAGTTTATAAAGAAGATAATAATGAGGTACCTGTAGAGGTTTCAGATATGTTGAATGAGTTTCAAGATATTGTTTATGATAATGTACCTGAAGGTTTTCCTCTAGTAAGAAATATTAGTCATCAGATGGACCTGATTCCTGGAGCTAGTTTTCTAAATAAGGCAGCTCATCATATGACTCCAGCAGAGAGTGAAGAGTTGAACAAAAAAGTGCAAGAGTTGTTGTAGAAGGGATTGATAAAAGAGAGTTTGATTCCATCTGTAGTACCTACAGTACTAGGGTGATCCCACAATAGTGGTTTACAATTTTTGGCCAAACTGGACACTGAAATAATTTTTTTAAACTAAATCTTCACTTTCAAAACAGAAGTGCTAAAACCGCGGAATTTGAAGATGCAAATTAGAGTTTCGTGGAATTTTATTCAGAATTCTAAACATATTTTTCAAAATTTCAGACTCGTGATTGCACTTCTTTTTCCATCTCCTTTGAAACTATTTTTTAGAAAAACAACATTTTTAAAAAGTGACGCCACTATATAACACATAATTTTTTTCCATAAAGGATAAAATTATAATTCTTTTGAATTTATATTTGTAACTGGAGCATCTAGTGCTTCCAATTTTTTGGTTAGATAGTTTTTATTGAATATTTTTCTTTAATCAAGCTTTTAAAGTCAAACCACCATAATTTAGACATAGTGTTATCGTGATAACGCTGCGAATTTTTTGTATGTATCAAAATTCAAATTTATTTTGTTGGATCGAGACTTCAATATCTGGTGAACTCCCTATATTTCTTTTAAATTTTTTTGATAATCTTCCATTTTTCCACATGTGCAGAACATAGGGCTTCATTTTCGGTGAAAAACCTATGTTTAAGAAAACTAAAAAAACAAATAGATAATACAACAAAAACATATTAAAATTATATTCATTGGATGGCTCGTTCTAAGGACTACTTGATTCCAGTTGGGTTTGTGAAGTCTCTACCATTTTCATCTGCAATCGGAGCTCTGAAGCACAAAAAAAATGATTTTTTTGGTCACATTGACCAGGAATCATTAGAATAGGTGGTTCGTTCGAACCACAAGGGGTTTGAGTGAACCTAGGTTCGCTAG
>VDFB02123942.1:0-44745 GCA_007258455.2 Sequoia sempervirens | reverse complement strand
ACTAGGTTGAATTTGTAGAGAAAAAATGTTAACAAAAGAGGAATTCTCTCCTATTTTATAGATCTATATGCAATCACCTATATAATGGGGCATTATCTCCTATTTGGAAAAGTACACCAACATAATATGTATACATAATAATGACATAAAAATGATAATTTACATCATGTGCTAGATATATATTTGTTAGAATAATAACTTACATTACTACATGATGTCTTAAAAATTATTAATCAGCCATTGCACTCCATTAGATCCAATATAATTATGTAATGACTATTGTGTACATAGACCTTATTATTTGGGAAAGATACAAAAATAATCACATGGTATACATACACATATACCTTAGCTCAAAATATAAATCCTTTTACTTCACCTTGAATTTTTATTGTGTGGGGATTTGATTTGTTAGGATCAAATCCTCCAATTCTATGGATCACTTTGAGGCTTCTAGATTGTGAAAATAATATATGGACATCTAGATATATATTAATGAAGAGGGATTTGATCATTTATCACGAAATTTTGAACATGAAGATAAAATTAGTGATGATAAATCTAGGAAGCTAAAAATACTTAAAGAAGGTACTAGAATAAGGTTGACAATTTTGTTCTAGTCATTCATTCAATGCTCTTGTATTAACTCCATAATACATGATTATAAAAAATCGTATGGGGTAATTATTATTACAAAATGTAGAGTTGAATATTAAAGGAGGATGGATACCTTAGATAAGGAGTGTGGAACATTTAGTCATGCAAATTTCATGGTGGTCTAAATTTAGACCCTAGTTCCTTATGTTAAATATCTATTCATTCATGGAAAATAAGAGTGAAGGTATCAATATTATTAGGTGTGATTGGTGTGAAACTTTAGCCATACAATAAATTAGGATTTAGGGAATGATTATCTAAAATATTGATGTCATGGTCTCTCATCATTCTTTAAGGATTCAATGATGGCTTCACTCCAATTTTGACCAATGCTTTAATTTTTTTTATTAATATACATTTGAATCAAATTTACTCCTCCATCTATTATTGTACTCAATTTCATAAATGGCCCTAAAAAGTGTAATATGTGAGCTATCACAATAAAATGTAAGTAAATATGATACTATATGATCTTTATTTAACTTAGGGATAATTTATAGTGAGGAAGAAAGACTAGAAGAGGGACCATTCAAGTTCCCTTAGAACATTTATCTAGTATGAGAGTTCCAATATGAGGGAGAATAGAGGGATTATTGCAAGAAATAGATAGTGAAAGGGGTGCTAGAAATAATAGGGGATGAATGGGTAGAGAGTAAGTTCATCAAAATATAATTGAAGAGGAAGTAGAGTAGTAGTAAAAGAGGCAACATTTGGTATGGGTATTTTTGATGTGGTCTAGAGGAGTGTGAACAAGGAAAGAAGGGAACATTGAAGAAGGAAAATTTTCATGTCTAAAGGTGGGAGGGATATTTTCATATGATAATAAATTTGAAGAGTGGTGTCAAATGAGGGTAAGATATAAGGAATATAAAGTCACATGCCATGCAGAGTGATATATAAGGATTGAAAAATATTACTAGAAACCATATTGTTTAAATAGTGAACAAGATGGAAATAATTCCTTAGGCATGGCCTATTATTTGATCATTAAATTGATGCTAAAAGTATATGGGTTAGGTATGTGGGATCATGGTGGGCCAAAAGTGGCAATATGATGGGTATGTGGTCGATGGCTATTTTTTACCCATAAAAATTGATGAAACGAAAAGGGTTTTTTAAAGGAGATTCTCAGCAAATTTCCATCGTATATAAATTGGTGCTTTTACTTTGAATTTAATATGTATCATTATTCATTTTCTATTTAAATTACTTTACTAAAGTCCTATTGATGTTGATTGAAAACATCTATAGCTTTAACAGATTTCATATTTTTAAATCCAAAACATAGCCACATCTCTATGTTTCCACAAGCTATAGGATTAAAAAATAAAAATTGAATTTCATGAAGTTTTGACCAAGTTAAGGTGGTCGTGACACGAAGTTTTATATTTTAAAATGTTGTAATAAAAATTCATAATTAATTATTTACTTGAAAAAAAAATACAAAAAATATGCATCACATCTGGGCCTGAGTCCTCTACTTATATCTAAAATTTAATAAAAAAAATTATGATTTTATTATGGTTAGGGTGGTTAGACAGACACCTAATTAATATTTTTTCCCTAAATTTAAGTACTATTGCATTGAAATTTCAATTTTCAAATTTCAAATAGGATTTTTATTTCTTTTAAAACTCTAGTATTTTAGGAAACTACATTCAATTTCTACAGATTCTATTCTTACATATTTTTGAAATAATATAGATAACTTATTCAAATTTTAATAAGTTTCCTAACTCTAATTTTTCTAAATTTTTGCCACTTAAGGGCTTCCATTTTTCCATGATGATTTTGCACATAAATTGCTAGGATGCTTGTAGAGTTATTTTTGTACATATATAATGTAGGTTTCCCTTTTTCCTACACATAAAGTTCAATTTAGTGATGATTTATTTTCCTATACAAGAAAATTCGATATGTTTCAATGATGTCATACTAAAGGGAGTTCAATACTTTGATAGATTAATTTTACCCCTGCTATGAAAATTGTTTTCAATAAGTTTCATCAATTAGAGAGATCTCGGGTATGAGACAATTCTTTAAATTCATATTTTTCAAGTACGAGAAAAATTTGTAGCCATTTTTATAAATAATAGATATAGTGTATTCTAGGGTAATCAACTAATGTATGTCATAGTCTAACAGGTTTAAGGATAGGTTATTTTGATTCTAGAGAAGGTGTAGTCTTATAGAGATTTATGTTTGATCTAAATGTCTTGATTTCAAACTAAGACATGCTTCAAAACATATTATATAGTTCTATGGAGTCACATTTCTAACTACTTGTATATTTTTTTACAATAAAAATTCACACCCTACAAACTGAAAAAAATACATTAACAAAAATGAAACTTACCTAGAGAGTAAGGAAACAACATTATGGATGGAGGAGGAAAAAATATCTAGTGGGTGGGGGTCATAGATGTGGGTAGTCATTTTGAGGTACCCTCCAAATTTGCTTTCATCATGTGAATGTAGATTAAAATGAGCTTGTAAGAGCTTAAAAAATTAAAAGCTTTATAAAATGTGTACCCATTTTGAAAAAGGTAGGTGTTTATAATGGGAACCTATTTAGGTATGGGACCCTAAACCATAATGAGTATCCATTGACAATGGATATGTGTATAGGTTCAAGACCCTATTCCTAAATGAGCACCAATTTTTTACGAAATGAGTACCCATTCTTATCAAGTTTTTTTCAAGCATAAACATCTAGTAAAAGTGGAGTCATTAGCTTGCACTTATCCCTAGAGTAGAGGTTGACCACCTAGGCTACCATTTAGCTCATACTTCTAGACAAAAGTGAGAGCTCATTTTTCAATTTATTAGGGTGTCTAATGTAGGATCCTTACCATCTTGATATAGAAGCATGGATTATGTTATTTTCCCCTATAAAATATCCTATATAATAGATGTATGATATGATTTAAGGAAATAATAGATAGGATTCTACATATAGATGAGGTAGAATGATCAAAATAAGAATATCAAAGATAGAAATGCATTGAGCGAAATCACTGTGATCTACTTGTAATTCAATAGATGACCCCTAGAATTTGTAATATATCTTTTGATCAATAAAATAGTGTTGATTTGTGCAAGTGATTCTTTTGTATACAATATTTACATATTTTTTTATAGGATTAGCTACAATGTTAGACAATCCTTAATTAGACCCTCCAATCTTAACTACATTATTCCTTTATGTAGCTTCTTTAAAACCATATCCTATTTTCATTATATTAAGCTCCTTCATAACCATATCCATCATTCTTTATGCATGATCCTTTGTAGCCTTGTCTATTGTGTAATTTCCCTCACAACTATATGTCATATCCTTTATGTAAGATCTTTCACAACCATCATAACACCTTTGTGTAGGCTCCTCTCTAGCCAAACCCACATCTATGCTAGATTCTTCACAGATTTACTCGTATTAGTTCCAAATATATGATATGCTCTACTTACCTAGTTCAACAAATTTAAAATTGAATGCATAGTAGCACATGTGAAATTTCTCTTCTAAGAATTTTTTAATGGTAAACATTAAGTTATTTATCTAGTGCTACAAATATGAAGACAAGTCTTCAACAAAATGAAGGTAGATGGTGTCAGGTAGATATTTTCAATATCCTTTAAATGTACATCCTTTTTATCAAGTACCATAATTTTTTTCTATTTTAGTGTACTTGATTTTTTGTAGCTCAACCCCACTACATTAGGGTAATAATGTAGAGATGAAAAGTGAAGACAAGTCTTCAACAAAATATAAGTAGATGGTCTCAAGTAGATTTTTTCAATATCCTTTGAGTGTACATCCTTGTTATCAAGTATCATATTTTTTTTCTATTTTAGTACATACTTTATTTTTTGTAGCTCAACCCCATTACATTAGGGAAATAATGTAGAGATGAAAAGTGCTTATTTTACAATTTTAATCTCATCTTGAAAAAATTTTAGTGCTCGTTGATGACAAGTATTTTTTTGACCTCTTAGGGCTCAAATCACAATAAAAATGTTCTATCCCATCTTAATAATAACCTTTCTACTCTAAGAATCTCCTACCACCATTTTGTACTCTTTAGTCACTTGGGACACTAGAATAGGTTGCTTATGTCCCTAGGATGAGACTATGCATGCTCATTCTCTATGCATTCAAAAATGACTTTTCTCATCTAAAAATTCACTCCAATTGCAAAAATTTAACCTTAGTATGCTTACTAATACTCAATTCAATATTCTTATTTAAGTGAAATTTCCAAAAGGTAATGTAATATCTTCTAGCAGCTACACCTAGAACTATGCACACTTAGGGCATCCTCCATTATTATTGTATGTACGCTAGCACCAAATGACCACACACTTATAACTTTTCAACTAATTCAAGCTTGATTGTGTTTTATTAGGGGCTTGAATGAGGCAAACTCCCAAATGTTCCATTCACACCCCTTCTTCCCCTCTTTTCAAATCTAACAAGTTTTATAATATTCAAGACTTGGTGATAGCTATAGGTGATTTGAACCATCATTAAGTACATAGGATACATAAGATTGACATGTTTAGGATTGTGCTCCTCATGATGTATGAGCATGTACCTTCAAATATTGCCAACCACTAATAGATAAAAAAAAATTCTAGAATACATTTCTACCAATATAGGACCTCCTCAAGTAACTTCTAGCCAATTTTAGCCTCTACAACTACCAAATTAGACATGGTAGATCTCTAACCCTTTTATATTTCTTTAACCAATCTCAATGCAATCTCACTCACATTTATTATACTTGATTTGAGATCTAAAAAAACACATTTTACTATTTTTAATAAAATTAAATTTATCAAATAGATAAAAATACAAAATTGGTCACAAGGAGCTCTATAACCAACATTATAATGTTCCACTTTGAGATAGACAAAATCAATAAATAGTATTAGTCTATGCCTTCTCTTGACAGCCACAAAGGTAAATTCATTCTAGGTCAGTTTCATAAGGTTATGGAAAAAAGGATAGTATCACTTTGTCAAAGATAATGAAGTTATCGATGGATGAATTGAAGGCAATCACAAGTCTCAAGGATCTCAATATTATGCAAAGTGACAACTATTGTGCCTCTTTATTGATATTTTGTATTATTTCTATTTGTTGTGTTCATTGTTTCTATAACTATGTTGTTTATATATCTTATAGAAACATATTTTATTGACATTAAGGAGTTTTGTATTAGGTGGGGGACATGTAACCCCTATTTATTAAAGACAATTTAAAAATTAAAAATAAAATAATTTCAAAATAGATATTTATTTTGTACAATGAAAATAACATGAACCAACTTATCATTTTTTTTTTGAAAAAAAAACTACATAATATTCTATTCAAAATTAAGACTTTTCTTTAAAACTAATTATTTAACAACATGATAGTAAACAATACAAATCTTAACTCTTTAAAAATGAGAATTAAAAATGAAACAATAAAATATAAAAAGCAGTGCAAATTTATTCCAAAAAGTTTGGAATCAATTGACACCATTCCATGTACCTTTTTTTTCCCTCCCTCAGTCGAGCAATGTTCCTCGCGCTTTCCAAGTAGGGGTGTTTCCCCATTGTTATCCCTTACTCCATACTTGTCGCCAATTTTAGACAAAGACTGGTACGCTTGATACATTGAAGGCCTTTCTTCTGGGTTATGTCTTACACACCAAAAACCCATCTCCATTAACTCCTCAGCTACTGATTTCTCTTCCTCCAGAAATAAACAATTCTCTTCCACATATTTCTCTACTACGTGAGTGCCGCCGCCACGTATCCACTCGATCAGCGTTGATTCCTGTCCACTTTCATTTGCCATGAGTGCATCGTCGGGCTTTAATCCAGTTATCACTTCAAACACAACTACTCCAAAACTGTACACGTCCCCTTTCAATGTGGCCAAAGACGGGATATTCCCCCTCTGTTCCGGCGCATCGTATTCGAATTCGTTCACCAAATGATGCTGGGAAGAAATACAAGTCTCGCCTTCATCGCTGGTGAACCTCGCTAAACCAAACCCACTGATACGGGGCTCATAATCGTCATCCACATAAATGACTGCTGAACATATATTGCGGTGGATGATATGAGGATTGCAGATGTGGTGAAGCCATGCCAGTCCTCTTGAAATTCCAGTACAAATCCTAAGTTTGGTGGGCCAGTCCAACTCGTTCTGGTCTCTGTGGAGGCCGTGGAAGCAATTGAGGAGGGTTCCTCTGGCCATGTATTTGTAGACCAGCAGCCGCTCTTGGTCGTCGGCAATGCAGTAACCCAAAAGCGGGAGGAGATTGCGGTGCCTGAGATGCCCCAATGTCTTCATCTCCCACTTGAACTCCTTTTCACTCTGCTCGGTTGTCCTCAGCCTCTTTACCGTCAGCAGAGAGCCGTCGGGCAGCTCAGCCTTGTAAAACACCCCTGTGCTGTCACTCCATGTGATGTTGTCTTCGCTGAAGTTGTGGGTGGCATCCGCAAGTTCACTCACTCTCATCTTTTTCATGGGCTTCTCGAACAAGCAAACTTTTTTGGACCTCCGAATTTTTACATGATCAAGGGTCTGCTTAAATGGCGGCAGTGGCGATCCTCGAGATGCTTGTCTTGAAATCCAGCAGCGAATGCCGAGAATGCTCCAGGTAATAATCACAATGCCGTAAAGCACAAACGCAGCAACAAACATTGGATCCACTGAATCTGATCCACATTCCTTGCTCAAGGGTTTCCCACATAATCCAGGGTTAGCGTGAAAAAGGTCGGAGCTATTAATAGCCCACTTAGAGGGAATTGGCCCTGTAAGCATATTATTTGCAAAATTGAAGTCGTTAAGCCGCTCCAGCCGCGTCAAATCCCATGGTATCCAGCCGCTAAGTTTATTGTTATTCAAGCGGAGGACAGTCAGATAAGTACAATTAGCGAGCTCGGGTGGAATCGACCCAGTAAACTGATTTGACGAAAGATCAATTTGCACAAGAAAGGGAAGCCATTTGCAGAGATCCCTTGGGATTGGGCCTGAAAGGCTATTGCTAGAGAGATCCAGGTTGGTCATACTCCCACAGTACTTCAAGCCGCTTGGGAAATGTCCGGAAACCTCCATTCCGGGGAGCTTAACGCTTAACACTTTGCCATCATCGTTATGCCAGCACTGAATTCCCACAAAGTTGCAGATAAAGCCTTGGCTGCTGTTCGCAAACCGCCACGTGAAAAGAGACTGATTTGGATCAGTCAACTCTGCTTTAGTCTGGTTGAGGCACTTTATGTCATCTTCATCAAACTCTGGTTTTTGCGTGAGGCTGTGGCAGAGAGGCAACTCAAAGAAGAGGAAATAGAGCAGGATAAAATATCGAAACATTGTCATGGCGTCCACAGCGCAGCTCATCTAACACCTAACAACGGCACTAATTTCCCTGCAAGTGACCACTTTTTCCTCCAGGATAAAACAATAGAGATGATTGTGTTTGATTTCACATGGATATATTTCCCTGCAAGTGACTACGTTTTCCTCGGAAGGAAATTGGAAGGAGCAATGAAAATTATCGGCAGCATCTTGACTTGCATTCCCAGTCAACACGACATTGCTCTGTACTAGCACGACTTCAGTCGTTAGAGTTGGTGTTGATGTTGAAGGCTTTACTCCCACTCCACACGACATGACTCTTCAATTTTGTCTTGGTCTCGTGAGGTTCCGTAAATGAGTGGGATGTTTACGCCAATGAAAGTGCAAATTATACATAATCACAACTATTTTATGAGATTTTGTTTATTTTCCTAAGGGTTTCAATTTCAAACATAAGATGCATTCCGTTAGATTAATTAGGAGATTAAAATTTTATTTACTTTGAAAAGAATGAATAAAATGCAAGTAGAAATTGGATGTTATATTAAAGGGAATACATTTTATTTTTTTATTTATAGCGATTGGACTTAAGGTTCAATGGATATTGGTGGTTTTCAAATTACATCACATTTTTGTTAAAAATAGATAATGTATTCATAGTTAAAATTTAAATTATAGGGAAAGTGATGCAATGTTGGAAATGAAGTGTTTTTATGTTAGAAATTACTATAATAATTCATTTTTTTGCAATAAGGTTGTGTAAGAAAATCTCTTTTAGTTACTATAGGCACTTAAATTTGTCTATACTCAACGAAACTTGATTCTACCTATCCTAGCCACTTAAATACGTAATTAAGTTTAACCCTTCACTTTTTTCGCTCACCCTTAATGAAATAAACTTACATTTATTTAAGTCTAATCTTTTTTATAAGAAAAAGGCAAAAATCTTGAACAATTATATGAATATAAAGTGAAGTACATAAAGGCATGATGATGCCATCAAAGATTACATATTAAAGCTTACAAGGGGATCGAGGCCTGACAACTTGACCCATTAAAAAGTGCAAAAAGGTAGAGAAGCCAAAACCAGAGCCTAGGCCAAAAATCAAAAATAATTTGAGAAAACAAAAAAAAAATCGATTGAACAAGGGTTTGGGTAGACCCAACCCTCATACCACACCTTGAGGGAGGCATCAAAGTCTAAAATCCATTGGAAGTCAATGATTTGTTCCAGGTTGTTAACTTTCTTGAGAAAAACACACCCCATTTGTGTTGTAGTTCTATGTTGCAACAATGAAACCATATGGAAGTTTCCAAGGAAGGGAAGCCATTTGATGTTATCATACGCCACGTGCCTATATTGAGGAAGTCGCTACTACGAGACACCAACACTAAGCCTTATCGAATAAATTTTTTTATTCAAACCTTGAAGGTTGTGTTTTTTAAATAGAATGGAAGCCAATTCTTTCACCATTTTCTTTGACTCACCAAGGTCAAGAAAGGAAGCCACAAAATGTGAAGTGATTTTTGTATTCACCCTGCAATGCTCAGACACCCTGATAAAATCAGCACCTAGGACCATCTTCATTGCTTTTAGATCCCTACTAGATGGGTGTTTCATTATTACTTTTAGATGCTATCCTAAGATGATGCCATCAAAGGCCATATAGAAACTATTTAAGTCTAATCTTATCCCCCAAATCCTCCAACTAAATAAATAAATTAATACCTAATTAATTAACTAAATTAGGATAATTATTATTCATTGACATTTCCTACAATATTTAAATCCACATCACCTTTAATCCTTGTCCATTTAATCATAACCATTGAATTATCAACATAGTTCAAAATATAAACTTTTCATCACTTGACAAGTGTCTTTACCTCCCTCATGCTCCCACATGTGTGAGCATACTTAGCAACCCTACTCTTTGTTCACACATGTGTGAGCATGCTCATTACATATCTGTAGCAATCCTAACTCTTACAAATTTCATAAAGTAGCCATCCTACTTCTCTTGTCTCTTTCATGAGCTACCATATTCCTTACAGATGGTGTTCTCTTAAAACTCCATTCTTCTAGTGGCACTTGTCACAAGGCTAAGGCTTTAATCCATTATTTCATCCCCTTCAAATCCTACACATCCATTAGACATTGCATTTTGACCCTTGACTTTTCTCATGGAAAATCTATAAATTGGAGGCCTAGAGCATCCCATTTCATATCCACTTCTATGCTATCATTATGTCATCATTATCTTAATCTATTGTCCTAATCCTAACATTATTTGGTTGGTTTATTAAGAAACCACTTTCCACCCATCATCACATCACAAAGAGAACATTAAGTTGAGCTATTGGGTGCACTCTATTTCCATTCAATTAGCGAGAAAGAGAATAAAACAAGCTAAAATGTTTCATTATTTCATTAGAATATTTATGCCATTTCCCTTGTTTATTTTCATATCTTCATTTCAACATGTTGGTTGTTTTAATTCCATTTTTTTGTAGAGTTAAGTGATTTTTAACATCCTGGGTTCTAGATTATTGCCCATGGTTTGTGTTTTAGTCCCTCTATTTCAAGATTAGCACCTATGTGTTCTAGATCAATGCTTGTGATAACTTGTTTTCTTACATGTTTTTTTTTCCCACATAATTCAATGCCTTTGTAAATCAACACGATACACATATCAAAAAAATTCCTTTCTGAATAAGATATTTTGTAAATGAGTGTTTATAACAATCAACACTTTTGCACCTAAGACTTTTCTTCCTCTTTTCTATTATTTTATGCTTTTTCAAAATTTCACTTTCTATTCATCTACTAATGTTCTTTCTTATAATTTTCATAGTTTGTAATAACCCATCCATAACCCAGAATTTACCACTTTTTTTTTTTGTTTCTTGATTGCTATCTCATTATGTGTTTATTCAATTATATACTCAGGTACTTCTATCCATACGGGATAGGAATCCATCCATCTGGGACAGCCATCCAACCATAAAGGTTAGGTATTTGTCCATACGGGACAAGGGTTCATCTATCCATCCAGGACAGGCATCTACCCAAACAGGGTAGGAATCTATCCATAAAAGATAGGAATGGGTATGTGCAGGATCATCATGGAAAAAAAGGGCCCTTAAGTGGCAAAAAATTTAGAAAAATCAGAGTTAGGCAACTTGACGTAAAAAAATTGAATAAGTTATCTATATGGGTGATCCCACAATAGTGGTTTACAATTTTTGGCCAAACTGGACACTGAAATTATTTTTTAAAACTAAATCTTCACATTCGGGCACCTATAGCAGCTAAACCGTGAAGAATTTGAAGATGATGTAAACTAGAGTCTCACACATTTTGTCTCAGAGAATCTAAAAATATATTTTTCAAAATTTTGGAATCGGATTCCACTTCTTTTTCCATCTCCCACAAAACAGTTTTTTTCAAAACAACATTTTAAAAGTGACGAAACCGATAATGCATAACTTTTTTTCCATGAAGGATAAAAATTCTAATTATTTCAATTTAGATTCATAACTTCGATATCTAGTGCTTCCACTTGGTTAGATAGTTTTTATTGAATATTTTTTCTTTAATCAAGTTTCAAAGTCAAACCACTACAATTCAAACATAGCTAATCAGATAACGATAACTTTTTTTTTGTATTTATCTAAATTCAATTTGTTTTTTCTATTTGATCAAGGAATTCAATATCCTGGTGCACTAATATTTTTAATTTTTTTTTTATAACTGCCATTTTTCCACATGCGTAATAGAGACCTTCATTTTGATGAAAACCATGTTTAATAAAACTAAAATATCAAATACATAATAAAACCAAACATATTAAAATTATATTCATGGATAGCTTGTTCCGAGGACTACCCCATTCCAGCTTGGTTTTGTGAATATTCCTCCATTTTCATCCTCAAACCGAGGTCCAAGTGCCAAAATTCAAGTTTTTTTGTCTCTGTGGGAGATGAGTAATAAAGGGGGGTTCGAGCGAACCACTAGTTCGCCAACCAGGGTTCATTCAACCCCTTCTATAAGGGGTTTTGATGGCTTTTTGGCGGAAAGTATTAAGAGGGTTCGCCAAACCTAGGTTCTAGCGAACCCCTAATTGGTTCGGTCGAACCAATAGGTTTGTACAAACCCCTAAAATCAAGTTTTTGCCATGCATTCATTTTTTGTGAGTTTTCCTTCCTCACTTCAATTGTAAACCACTATTGTGGCTTCACCCATATTATTTCAAAAATATGTGAAAATTGAATCTGTAGAAAATTGAATGTAGTTTCTAAACTACTAGGTTTATTTAAAAACAAAAAAAATCTATTTGGTGAAAAATTGAAATTTCAATGTAGTAGGACTTAAATTTCAGGGAAAAAATAAGTAGGTGTTTATCTAACCATCCTAACCACAATAAAATGATAATATTTTAGACATAAGTAGAGGATTCATGTTCGGATGTGACGCATATTCTTTTGTAAATTTTTTCCCAGTAAATCATTAATTATGAATTTTTTATTACAACTTTTTAAAAATATAAAAAATCGTATGTTTGACCACCTTAACTTGGTCAAAACCTCATGAAATTCTGTAACACCCCTCCATTTTGGATGTTTGGTTCGGCAATGTTTTCTTTGTAATGCTTTGTTCTGTTTATGCTGTGACTTTGGAACTTGGTTACTTTTGACCGCTTTCTCTTAAGCGAGGTGTATGTAATATTTTGATGTGATGTTATTTTACTCTGATGTTATCTTTATGGCATGCTTTGGATTAGCCTAAAAAATATTTGATTTAATGATTTTTTATGCTTGTGATCATATTATTAATGTGAAATGCGTCAGTTGGCGATATTGTATTGGTGAAGGGGACGGGATTGTACCACTCGCTTGTGAGCACCCTACGATTTTGAGATTTCCTCTTCACAGTGTGTTTGATCATATTATGTATATATGCATGTTCGATGTACTATTTGCTTGCAGGTGGACAGGTACATGACATCGACTCCACCTGGTTCACAGGTTTGAGCATGTCCATTGACCAACGGTAATCGATTGGGAGATAGTAGCTAGGGTTTTTGTACCAAGTTGTCACCCTAGTCATAGTGTGTCGTCGAGTTGTTGTAGGGATAGTTATTTTAATTTGGTCCATTTCACCTTGAGTATTTATTTAATTTCATATTATAAAGGTTTTTAAATGGTGGGTATAGTTAGAATGATGGTTAAATGTATCTAGTTGCAATGTTGAAATGTTATATATTTCATTGATTAATTTGATTTAATTAATAAAATTATTTTTTAGTTTATTGATTAACTAGGTTAATGGTGATAAATTAAATGAAGTAGTTTGTTTTGGCATTATTGTATATTAAGATTCAAATTTAAATGAAAATGGAAATCATGTTTGATATTTAAAGTTAAATTAAAATAAAAATAAAAAATGTGTTTTAAATTTCACTTTTTGAAATTTTGGATAAAATAAACTCTTTGCAACTTTGAAATGCTTTTGTTTTGAATGAAAATTTGAAAAATGCATGAAATATCATTTAGAAAGTAATTTTTTTTTAAATTTAAAAAATGGAAATATCCTTCAAATGTTCAATAAATTTAGTGGGTGGGATATTTTAGGGGTTTGACCAAAATTGGGGAAACTCTATTTTTTGAGCAATTGCTATTTCATATAATTTTCAATTTTGAATTTGAGGAGAAGTTTTGGCTGTGGCTTTGTTTTTGGATTGGGAAGAAGTTTTTGGATTTGGAAGAAGCAAAGTGGATTTCTTGGTTGAGCTGAATCAAAAACAGGAATTGGAAGCACCATTGACAAATCTTCAAGCTTTGGAGAAAAGGGTGTTTCGTTCTTTCTCGATGTTGGGAAAAGGGGGTTATTTGTCTAGTAAGTCTTCTAGAGGAGTTTTGCTAGGTTGGGATGTTTTATGTGGTGGTTTGATTTGCGAATTGCTTGGGGAAATGTGTATAGTGGTATCCTATTGTTTCACCCAGTTTTCTCGAACGGGGATGGTTTGTGCCTCCTTGGGATTAGGAGAGGGTTATGCAGTTGTGCTCCTTTGGAAGGAGTGGATTGTGTTTTGTAGCCTCCAAATGTTTGGAGTGAGTTTCATTATATATTCACTCCTAGAGTTGGTGTGATTGTTCTTCTAGTTTGTATACACTTTGACACCCTTGGGGTTTGGTTTTGTTGGGTATGTTGATAGGAGAGTGGCTCTTTGTGGGGGTCCGACACACAAAGGGGCGCCAGGGTAACTCACATAGGGTTTTAAATAAGTGATAACTAAAAAAAGAATTAATGAAGAACTCTCAGACTAATTAAGATAATTAATGCCTCTCATGACTCATTCTCTTTTAAGGTTTGAGATGAGACGAGAAGCGCAGTTTGTATGAGGGTCCGGCGGCTGGTAGAGTTGAGCCACGGTAACCCAAGATGGGGGTCTGGTAGCCTAAGACATTTGAGCCAGGGTAACTCGTAGAAAATGTCGTGTGACACTCTCACTAGATCAACTGGTCCAAGTCAGTTCTGTTGTACTACATAAATGATCATTGTTCTCTGGAAGCATTGTAACCCTTGTGTTAAGTGATGTTGTACTTGTATCCTTTCCAGTTCAGTTATGTATTAGCCTGTGTCTAGAGGTAGATGGTCTTGTTTAGGAATTCCTGGTTACTATCTCCTAGCACGAGGGTTGAGCCTTCGGGTGTCACATGGCTGGGTGGAACATGCACCTTATTCCGTTGGGTTGTCTTCTTGTTCACATGGATGAGATTTCCAGTTAGAGAGCTCGTGGGATTCAGTTTCTCCTCATGCTTATTCTTTCAGTATTTATTGTACTTCATTAACCCTCATTTGTTATCGAGGTGGAATTTGTAATATGTAATCATGCTTATTGGATTTATCTCATTCGTGGAATGAGTGTTGTAATCATGTTGTAAATTTTATTATTGGAGTCAAGTGGTATCTCATATTCTTTGATGCAAATTATTATGTATGAAATGTATGTGAATTTAATTGTTAAGTAATTAAATGTTATGGTTTTAATTCATGTTTCTTGTTAAGGTTTAAGTAACTCAGTCTCATAACCTTAGGGGATTGGTTGGCAATGGTTAGTGATTTTGCATCTTAATTGTTCTTATAAAAAAAATAAAAAAAATTAGTTTGTTTGTGTAGTAAATTGCAACTTCCCCTAGGGTTGCGTGGCGGGGCATTACACATGGTATCAGAGCCCAAGTTTAAACATTGGGTGCTCTGGGATAATGTGGACCCATTAAGTTGTTAGCTTCATAGAGTTTTGTTTGTGTACCTTGTCTTATGTTGTGGTGTGCATCTTAACAGGATCATGCCACCTAGGCGAGGTCGTAAGGATCATGGATGTGTAGGCAGTCGAGGAGGTAATCAGCAGGATACACCTCCCATTGTTCCCCATGTTTCTGATCATGAGGAGCATCAGGATTCTCAGTTTGTGCCAGAGGTTGGTATTCATCAGGATCCACTAGGGATCGGGGACACTCAGTTGCGTCACTTGCTAGAGGAGACTCTTGCTCGTATGGGCCCTAGGCAGGATAAGGATCAGGAGGTTGTAGGAGAGAGAGATCAGGTTCTAGCTCCATCTGAGGCAGTCGTGGCTACTCACATGAGAGATATTCTTAGAGCTCATCCACCCACTTTTGATGGTTTGGGCAGTGGATCAAAGGCCAAGACATGGTTGTTTGATCTAAATAGGTGTTTTGATATGCATCTGTATGGTAGCAACACCAAAGCTAGGTGTGCAATTATGCATTTTAGGGATTTCGCATCTACCTAGTGGAGGTTAGAGGAGCAGAAGCTCCATTTAGATATCGGCACCATATCTTGGGAGTTGTTCCTAGAGCGGTTCAGAGCTTGATTCCTTTCTGGTCATTGGCGTCAACATCGTGGAGATGAGTTCCATTCCTTACGACAGATGGATATGTCAATGGAATAGTTTGACCGTCGCTTCTACTAGCTCAAACAGTTTGCGGGCATAGGTGATGATGAGGGTATGTTAGTCCAGCATTTCATTAGGGGCTTAAATGCCCAGATCAGTGGAGGAGTTCGGGTATTCAAGCTAAAGACCATGGAGATAGTTGTGGATAAGGCTCGAATTGTTGAGGAGAATCTAGCTTTGGTTTTAGGTGGTCAGGTGGGAGTTCAGTTTAGCAGTGCACCTTCTTTTGGTGTCGGTTCTCAGAGTGGCCGATCTCAGGCTATAGGCTTTTCTAGAGGGCATCAGTCACCCGCTAAGGGTGAGCAGTAGCAGTATTCGTAGTCTAGGCAGCAGAATCCTCAGTCCCAACCCGATAGAAGTTGGAGACAGAAGAAGAGAGATAGGAGTTGGATGCAAGCTCATCGTGATCGTGTTGATCAACTTGCTCAAAGTTCTCAGTCGACATTCAGTGGAGGTGGTTTTCCATGGCCTAGTGGGCCTCCAGCTATTCAGGGTTTCAGTAGAGGGACATGATGTTTCTCTTGTGGTCAACATGGCCACTTTGCTCGTGAGTGTCCTCAGCAGGGCACTTCTAGTTTTAGTTAGAGGACAGTAGCTTCAAAGCCGACAGTAGGAGATGTGGGCAGATCGCATAGGGCATTCACTACGGTGGATACCCGTCAGGCCAAGCATCTGGGTGTAGTTCGTCCTTCAGCTTCAGGAGTTGATCCTCGCGGATCGAGGTTCTAAGTCAATTAATGTTTAGTTAGTTTTGATAGAGTTCTATCCCTTTTTTTTTTGCAAGCTTCCAGGAGTAAGTCTGACCATAGGGGGAGGATGTAATACCCCTCCATTTTGGATGTTTGGTTCGGTAGTGTTTTCTTTGTAATGCTTTGTTCTGTTTATGTTGTGACTTTGGAACTTGGTTACTTTTGACCGCTTTTTGTTAAATGAGGTGTATGTAATATTTTGATGTGATGTTATTTTACTCTGATGTTATCTTTATGCCATGCTTTGGATTAGCATAGAAAATATTTAATTTAATGATGTTTTATGCTTGTGATCATATTATTGATGTTAGATGTGTCATTTGGTGATATTGTATTGGTGAAGGGGACGAGATTATACCACTCGATTGTGAGTGCCATGTTAAAACTGTAAAAATCTGATATTTTCACAAGTTTTCCATTCATATTTTTCAAAATAAGTTCCATCTTGAACACTTTATGCCCATATTTTGCCATATTGCCCCTTTCATTCCATCGTGTCATGCATTTTTCACATTCTAGTCTATATCGGCGTGACAATATCTAGGTCTCCCCGATCTGTTTTTCTGCTTGCAAACGTTTGTTGCCTATCGGCAAGACATCTCTTTTGTCACGGTGATTGGAGTTCTTCACAGTCTTGGCGATGGAGGTTGATTCACATTTCAGCAGGAGTTTGGTCGTTGATATAATGTTTCACTGAGTGCTATGTGTCTCAACGACTGGCTTGAATAAGCATATCGGTAGAGATTTGGCCGTCGCGCTGAGGTCTTGGCGAATTCAGTATGTCTCCCCGACTGATGCATTGAAAGTCTTATCGGCATAAGTTAGGGGCTTCGATGGAATGCCATAACGATTCTATGGTGTCTCACCGACTAGTGTAAAGGAGCTTTCGGTAGGAGTTGAAGTCTTCGGTGGGATGTCATGGAAATCTCCATATGTCTTACCGACTTTGCATGGGTGTTCACTTCGGCTAGAGTCATAATTTTTGGCATTGTGTCTCGGTGAGCCCGCCGGGTCTTGCCAATGATGTCTAGCGAGGAGCTTTCGGTGGAACACGGGATGTTCTATATGATGTCTCCCCAACAGTTGCAAGTTATAGCGAAGCACATAAGACAAGGGGTTTTTGTCGGTGTGAGAGCATTAATGTCTCAACAATACAAGAGATAAAGGGACTTTCGGTGTAACATAATGAAACCTGCAAGACGTCTCCCCAATAACAATAAGTCACGGCGACTAATAGAACGTTGCTTGGTATGAAATTCTTCATGTATCAGCAAATGGAAAGCATGTAAGGAAATAAATTTCGACAACACATTTTATATTGGTATGATTTCTCTCCAACGGTAGTAAGCTACGGTGAAACACAGGGAACTGTGGGTGATCAAAAGCGATATTGTTGCCTTCGGCATACTTGCAGAAATGTCTTAGCGACCGTTCAGTGATGATTAACAGAGACTAATGCGTAGTGGGCCGACATATGGGAATTTCTAAATGTTGTTGGCCGACATATGAATACTCGATTGTAACGGTTGGTCAGCGAGGGTTTTGGCCAACATGTGAGCTCGAAGCGAAGTGATTCCTGATACTAATGTATAAATTGGCATCATTTGATTGTAAATGAATCATCATATTTTAGATCAGATCTTAGATAGAGACAGTAGATTTTAGATGGATACATTAGAATAGATTTCTCTTATTGGAGACTATGTGCATGTTTTAAAATGGCGAATTCAATGAAAATCAGCTAGTGTGGCAGGTTATTTCTGGTGTCAATTGTATGTTGAGTTTATTGAAAAGCATTGCTAAGCTGTCTCCAAGTTGATTCTTTCTGGTTGTTTAAATTGAAGTAACAAGCTTATTTTCAGTTTATCAGTGCACATTTGTTGTATCTGTGTGATTAATTGACTGGTTCTCTCAAGTAGAGGTTAAATCCTTTTTGTTGATCACAGTAATCAGGGAGATTCATCTGGATTATTAATGTAGAGCTTAGTGGTCATAATCTTGCATTATTTATACAAGTTATGAATAGATCATATGCCTGCAATTTGATTTTCTGCCAGAATAAGTTTCCCACTTCTGTTTCATTTGACTCTGCATACACAATAAGGCACTGGTCTCTGCATTTCATCATTTGGATTCATTTAGTTTCTTTACATCTATTAATTGAGCATTTTAGGATTTAGATTAGAAAATTGTTTTTGCTATTGCTATCAAGTTGGTTTCATTTGTTCACTTCCATCTACCATTGTGGACAAATCATTGTGCAAGAAAGATAATCATAAGTCAAGTCTACTTTATTCAGAAAGGTACACCCGCCTAGGTTTAGTAGCACCAAGAGTAGAAGGTTGAGTTCTCTTGACCTTGTCTCATACCTAAAAGCGTATAAGAGATTGGTAGCCTCTTGAGGCATTCACCGGCTTTTGAGAGAGCTAACAAATTGGCAACTCTTTGGGGATTATATCAAAAATTTAGTTGAAGACCACATTATAGAGTCATTGGAGGAAAAGTTGTAATTTGAGAAATTTCAAAAAGTGATTCACCGGGAAAAGATCGAAATAATCATTTTCCTACTTTTGAAAAGTAGGTCGCGACTCTAAAAAAAGTTTGATGAAGAATGGAATTTGTGCATGGAACGAATGAGTACACAAGTGCAGGCAGGCATTGGATTCCTCAAATTCCTGGCAGTACAATTGGAAATTTTTACAATGGAGGCAATGCATATCATGCACAACAAAATATGTACTCACCATAGCCACCTCATGGTCAGCAGTATATGCCATAGTATTAGTATCAGTACCCACCTGGCGCCCTCCCTCATTAATACACAACAATGATCATACAGTGTGATTTGACAGGGATTCAATTATCCCCTTATCCTATGAATAGCAGCTGGAGGGGTATGGTGCCCAAGTTTACAGGAAGTAATGTGATTACTGCTGAGGAGCATTTGAGAAGCTTTAATGCTTTCATTCAAGATTTGGATGTGCCATATGAAGATTTACGCATGAGGCTATTCATGATATCACTTATTGAAGACGCCAGGGATTGGTTCAACAGTTTGCTAGCTGTCTCTATTGATTCTCTCCAAGGATTTCAGGATCAATTCCTCAAGCAATATGGGAATCCAAGTGCACCAGATGCTGCTCTTCATGAATTAATACAGATTTAGAAAGATCAAAATGACATAATTTATGATTTTAATTGGAGATTCAATAAATTGCAGAATAAGATACCTCATGGATCAAAGTTGCCAGATTTTGTAGCATTGAGTGTTTATTTGAATGCTTTTGATCCTAAAACAGGATATGAATTGAGAAATAGATTCCCAAGAGATTTGGCTAAAGCTCAGAAGATGGCATAGAAAATTGAAAACAATAGGAGAGCTATAGGGATAATGGATAAAAGAGATAATCCTAAGGTTCGTCAGCAAAGCAACAATTATCAGTACAAACAGGAGAATACTTACAGGAATGAAATGTCAAGGTTGCATGACATGCCTTATAATACAGACTGGAAAGATGAGATACCTATAATAGCTAGGCCTGGAAACAAAGAAGCTCCTGATCCATTGAGCAAGAAGGGAACCTATATGGTAAGTAACAATTACTTTTGTGAATTTTGTGATAAGCCGCATTCTCCAGATCATTGTGTTGTAGCCCAAAGAATGCAAGAAGAGGGAATGTGGATAGGAAACAATAGAGAAGATCACACAGTATATTTGACTTCAGATACTTTTCACCATGTTGTGGAGAGGTACTCATCTTTAGAAGATGAAGGTTATCTACATGATGTTTCAGATTAGAAATACAATGTTCATATGCCTGAACATCAGGTCATTTCTGACTTTGAAGAAGATTGTACAGAGCCACATTCTATTGAGATGCCTGCTCAGTATAGTATGAAGAGACTTATTGATGAAGAGATAAAGAGGCTAACTGTTGTTGATCAGAAGGAAGAAAACAAAGGAGAAACATTGGAGCAGAAGAAAAGGACTAAGACAGAAGGCTCCTCGTTTGAATTCATTCAAGCATTGTCCCAGGGAATAAGGTATGAGAACAATATCAATGTTGAATCCAATAGTTGTATTTCTGATGAGCATAGAGAAATTGATCAGATGATGCATCCAATAGAAGATAAGACATGTGCAAGTCAAGATGATTCCTATGATAGGTTGCATGAGGAAGATGAAGGTACAAGAGATTTCTCTTGCATAATAGATTGTGACAGGGAAAGCAGTGCATGTTGTGAGGAATCTAGTGAATATTCAGATTCTGATGATGAATCTGAGGATTTTGATCTGCAATCAAGGGATTCTTCTACCTATTATGAAGATACAGCTGATGATGATGAGGTTTGTACATTTGAAAGTGATTTCCAAAAATTTTCAAACCCATTGTATGATGAAGAGTTAAATGAAGATCAGATGATATTTTGCGAAGGTATGTCCAAGAGTGAACTTTAGGTATTTCCAAATCCACTTTATGAAAGAGAGGAGCTAATTTCAGACAAGCAAAATGATGGAATAAATGGTCATGCTGATAATGTTTCTGTTTTTTCATTCTCTGATGGTCTTGGATTTCTTTTTGATGATGACAAAAATGAAGAATATATAACTGTAGTGATGAAAATGTTGAGACTTGTTCACTTAGCAGTGGACAAATTTTAGATTTGTTAATTCCTAAATACCAGGGATGTGCTCATGAAGGTGATCTTGAAGTTTTGTGTCCAACTTACATTTGTTTTGATAGTGAAAGATCTTTGTGTAAGGATTTTTATGACTCCCAGTGCATTTCTTGGAATGATGGTGAAACTTTTGGTGTTGATCAAAGGTCTGTGTCCATTTAGGATGAGGTATGTGATTTTGAAGTTCCTAGCTTATATGGAGAAGATATTTGTTTGCATACCAAGGATGATAGAGGCTCAACTTTTATTGGTTCATATATCCATGATATTGAAGATATGACTCATGACCAAGTGTTATCTCCAAATGAAAATACTGAAGAGGTACAAAAGGTTTTGGATTTGTATGTTTCAGACAATGTTGGTCTAACAAAAAATTTTAATTCTCAAGAAAGGCACTTTGATGATGAATTTTCAATACAGCTGAGAGAGTGTTTTATAGTACACAACAGTAAGAAAGATAATGAGGAATTTTGCATTGAACATGTGTATATTTTGTATGTTGGAGATAATAGAGATTTTTCTGATGATGAAGAAAATAAATTGTAGAATGATGTAGGGAATTTGGGTCAATATGAGCATAGTGATTCTTTAAAAACTTTCAGTAATAGGGTAGATTGCTTGAAATTCTTTAGGAAGAATCCGATGAACTCAAGAAAAAACCAGGTATATGACAAGGGGAAAATATAATATGAGTTCTAGATTGTAATAGCTCAGAACAGGTGAAGTTGAAAAATAGAGGATTGGGGGTTGCCAGTGCATGGACAGCTCTTGCTTATCCTCTCTAAATTTATTTTCCATGCACAGTAGTGTAGGGTTTTGGTTCACCTCCATCTTGCATTCATTTTGCATTCATTCCATCGTGCTACATGTCCATCCCCATTTTGCTCATTTTGTGTCTGGTCTGCTCACCCAAAGATTTTGGATCCTTCCAATGATCTGACTATCATTCATCCCTAGACGGAGCCACTGTTAGAACTGTAAAACTCTGATATTTTCACAAGTTTTCCATTCATACTTTTTCAAAATAAGTTCCATCTTGAACACTTTTTTCCCATATTTTGCCATATTTCCCCTTTGATTCCATCGCGTCATGCATTTTTCACATTCTCGTCTGTATCGGCGTGACAATTTTTAGGTCTCCCCGATCCGTTTTTCTGCTTGTAAACATTTTTTGCCTATCGGCAAGACGTCTCTTTTGTCATGGCGATTGGAGTTTATTTACTCGCGACGTTTGGCAGGAGTTCTTCACGGTCTTGGCGACGAAGGTTGATTCACATTTTGGCAGGAGTCTGGTCATCGATATAATGTTTCACCAAGTGCTATGTGTCTTGGCGACTGGCTTGAATAAGCATATCAGCAAAGGTTTGGCCCTTGCAATGAGGTCTTGGCAAATTTAGTATGTCTCCCCGACTGATGCATTGAAAGTCTTATCGGCGTAAGTTAGGGGCTTCGATGGAATGTCATAACGATTCTGTGGTGTCTCACCAACTAGTGTAAAGGAGCTTTCGGTAGGAGTTGAAGTCTTCAGTGGGATGTCATGGTGATCTCCATATGTCTTACCAACTTTGCATGGGTGTTCACTTCGGCCAGAGTCATAATTTTTAGCATTGTGTCTCGGCGAGCCCGCCGGGTCTTGCCGACGATGTCTAGCGAGGAGCTTTCAGTGGAACATGCGGTGTTCTATATGATGTCTCCCCGACAGTTGCAAGTTACAACAAAGCACATAAGACAAGGGGTTTCTATCGGTGTGAGAGCATTAATGTCTCAGTGATACAAGAGATAAAGGGACTTTCGGTGTAACATAATGAAACCTGCAAGACATCTCCTCGATAACAATAAGTCACGGCGACTAATAGAACACTGCTCGATATGAAATTCTTCGTGTCTTAGCGAATGGAAAGCATGTAAGGAAATACATTTCGACAGCACATTTTATATTGGTATGATTTCTCTCTGACGATAGAAAGCTACGACGAAACACAGGCAACTGGGGGTGATCAAAAGCGTTATTGTTGCCTTTGGCATACTTGCAGAAATGTCTTAGCGACCATTCAGTGATGATTAACAGAGACTAATGCATTGTGGGCCAACATATGGGAATTTCTAAATGTTGTTGGCCAACATATGAATACCTAATTGTAACAGTTGGACAACGATGGTTTTGGCCGACATGTGAGCTCGAAGCGAAGTGATTCCTGATGCTGATGTATAAATTGGCATCATTTGATTGTAAATGAATCATCAGATTTTAGATCAAATCTTAGATAGAGACATTAGATTTTAGATGGATACATTAGAATAGATTTCTCTTATCGGAGACTATGTGCATGTTTTAAAATGGCAAATTCAATGAAAATCAGCTGGTGTGGCAGGTTATTTCTGGTGTCAATTGTATGTTGAGTTTATTGAAAAGCATTGCTAAGCTGTCTCCAAGTTGATTCTTTCTGGTTGTTTAAATTGAAGTAACAAGCTTATTTTTAGTTTATTAGTGCACATTTGTTGTATCTGTGTGATTATTTGACTGGTTCTCTCAAGTAGAGGTTAAATCCTTTTTGTTGATCACAGTAATCAGGGAGATTCATCTGGATTATTAATGTAGAGCTTAGTGGTCATAATCTTCCATGTTTATACAAGTTATAAATAGATCATATGCCATCAATTTGATTTTTTGCCAGAATAAGTTGCTAACTTCTATTTCATTTGACTCCACATACCCAATAAGGCACTGGTCTCTGCAATTTCATCATTTGAATTCATTTTAGTTTCTCTATATCTGTTAATAAAGCATTTTAGGATTTAGATAAGAAGATTGCTATCAAGTTTGATTTCATTTGTTCACTATCATTTGTCATTGTGGACAAAGCATTTCAGAAGGATAATCATAAGATAAGTCTGCTCAATTCAAAAGGTACACCCGCCTGGTTTTTGCAGCACCTAAAGAGTAGAAGGTTGAGTACTCTTGACCTTATCTATTACCCTGAAACGTATCAAGAGATTGGCAGCCTCTTGAGGCATTCCGCCTGCATTTTTGAGAGCTAACATGCCCTATGATTCTGAGATTTCCTCTTCACATTGTGTTTGATCATATTATGTATATATGCATGCTCGATGTACTCTTTCTTCGCAGGTTGACAGGTACATGACATCGACTCCACCTGGTTCACAGGTTTGAGCGTGTCTATTGACCAACGATAATCGATTGGGAGATAGTAGCTAGGGTTTTTGTGCCAAGTCGTCACCCTAGTCATAGTGTGTCGTCGATTTGTTGTAGGGATAGTTGTTTTAATTTGGTCCATTTCACCTTGAGTATTTATTTAATTTCATATTATAAAGGTTTTTAAATGGCAGGTGTAGTTAAAATGATGGTTAAACGTATCTAGTTGCAATGTTGAAATGTTATATATTTCATTGATTAATTTGATTTAATTAATAAAATTATTTTTTCGTTTAATGATTAACTAGGTTAATGGTGATAAATTAAATGAAGTAGTTTGTTTTGGCATTATTGTATATTAAGATTCAAATTTAAATGAAAATGGAAACCGTGTTGGATATTTAAAGTTAAATTAAAATAAAAATAAAAAATGTGTTTTAAATTTCACTTTTTGAAATTTTGGATAAAATAAACTCTTTGCAACTTTGAAATGCTTTTGTTTTGAATGAAAATTTGAAAAATGCATGAAATATCATTTAGAAAGTAAAATTGTTTTAAATTTAAAAAATGGAAATATCCTCCAAATGTTCAATAAATTTAGTGGGTGGGATATTTTAGGGGTTTGACCAAAATTGGGGAAACTCTATTTTTTGAGCAATTGCTATTTCATATAATTTTCAATTTTGAATTTGAGGAGAAGAAGTTTTGGCTGTGGCTTTGTTTTTGGATTGGGAAGATTTTTTGGATTTGGAAGAAGCAAAGTGGATTTCTTGGTTGAGCTGAAATCAAAAATAGGAATTGGAAGCACCATTGACAAATCTTCAAGCTTTGGAGAAAAAAATCAAGTTCTTTGATTTTCGTGTCATTTTGAAAGAGTTTTTGAATTTTGTTATGATGTTTGAAAATCTTTGAAATGATGTTTAAATTCAATAAAAGCCCATGTGAATTTGTTTCAAAACTAGCAATAGAAATGGAAAGATACACAAAAGAAATTTCCATTATGGTTTGGAAATTAAGAGTTTATGTTTGCAAGTTCTTTGCTGGGTATTTTGGTTATGTGAAGAAAACTTGCTCAATTTGACTATAAAATGGAGATTTACATGTAAGTTTATATATATATATATATATATATATATATATATGTATATATATGTATATGTATATGTATAGATTTACATATACATATATATATATGTATATATATATATATGTATAATATACATATAATGCATATGTATATATATATTATACATATATATATATAGATATATACATATACATATACATATACATATATATACATATACATATACATATATATATACATATACATATATATATGTATATGTATATATATATATATATATAGACATACATATACATATACATGTATATGTATATGTATATGTATATATATATACATATATATATATATATGTATATGTGACATGTATATATATATATCTATATATATATATAGATATACATATACATATACATATACATATATATATATACATATATATATATATATATATAATATATATATATATATATGCATACATATTTTATAAATATAATTTTGCTTTCTTATTCTGGAAAATTTTCTATTCAAAAATTTTTACTGTTAAAGTTTCTTATGAGAAACTCTTCCCAGGAACAGGGAAGTTTTATTTATTTTTATTTTTTATGGAAATAAAATTTTATTTTGTTTTGGGGTGAGGAAACCATCCCCAATGCAGCCCAGCCTTAAGGGGAGGTGATCAGGTGAGTCACACGCCGCCTCTCAGGCGAAGGGATCGGTGAAGCATCACGACTACCTTGGGAAGGCGGGCTATGTACCCCATAGGCCATCGCCTCAGTGGGAGGCGCCGTCTCACACAGGTCACGCCCATGGGAGGCGCAGTGAGGGCACATAGGTCCTGCCCTGGGAGGCAGGCAGCCTATGCCTCACATTTAGGGCTTGGGTTTCTTTTCTTTAAATTCATTTTTTATATATATTTATTTATTTTATTATATATATATTTTATATTATATATATATATTATATATTATATATTATATATTATAATATCTATATATATATATATATATATATATATAATTTAATTTAATTTAAATAAATGTTTTATTTTATTATTTCATATATATATATATATTATATATATGAAATATATATATATTATATATATGAAATATATATATATAATATATATATGTTAAATAATAAGGTATTAATTTTAATTAATTGGATTATCATAATAATATATATTTTTTAATTTGGGACATATTAAAATGATGTTTATATATTTAAAATAGGAATCTCTTTAAGATGATTATTGTCACATAATTAGAGGCAAAAATGGATTTTAGATAATCAAATGTTTTATTTAGAAAGTTCATTTTTAATAATCAAATGATTTATTTAAAAGTGGATGTTGTAAGCAAATGACTTTATTTATAAAGATTATTTTAATCCTTATCTATGATTGAGCAAATAGAATTAAATTATTAATTTTAAATTCCTTAATGTTGCCCATGTGATTTGATTTACTTGTGAGTATGCCAATATTGTTAATTATTTAATTGATTACATGCACTATGTCATTGTTTGGCTTGGGTTTAGGAAACCCTAACATTAGTAATGGAGTTGCCTGAAATGTTTTCGAAATGGTGTTTCGTTCTTTCTCGATGTTGGGAAAAGGGGGTTATTTTTCTAGTAAGTCTTCCAGAGGAGTTTTGCTAGGTTGGGATGTTTTATGTGGTGCTTTGATTTGTGAATTGCTTGGGGAAATGTGTATAGTGGTATCCTATTGTTTCACCCAGTTTTCTCGAACGGGGATGGTTTGTGCCTCCTTGGGATTAGGAGAGTGTTATGTAGTTGTGCTCCTTTGGAAGGAGTGGATTGTGTTTTGTAGCCTCCAAAGGTTTGGAGTGATTTTCATTATATATTGACTCCTAGAGTTGGAGTGATTGTTCTTCTAGTTTGTATGCACTTTGACACCCTTGGGGTTTGGTTTTGTTGGGTATGTTTTCGATAGGAGAGTGGCTCTTTGTGGGAGTCTGACACACAAAGGGGCACCAGGGTAACTCACATAGGGTTTTAAATAAGTGATAACTAAAAAAATAATTAATCAAGAACTCTCAGACTAATTAAGATAATTAATGCCTCTCTCATGACTCATTTTCTTTTAAGGTTTGAGATGAGACAAGAAGCACAGTCTTTATGAGGGTCCGACGGCTGGTAGAGTTGAGCCAGGGTAACCCAAGATGGGGGTCTGGTAGCCTAAGACATTTGAGCCAGGGTAACTCATAGCAAATGTCATGGGACACTCTCACTAGGTCAACTGGAAGTCAGTTCTGTTGTACTAGGTAAATGATCATTGTTCTCTGGAATTGTAACCCTTGTGTGAAGTGATGTTGTACTTGTATCCTTTTCAGTTCAGTTATGTATTAGCTTGTGTCTAGAGGTAGATGGTCTTGTTTAGGAATTCCTAGTTACTATCTCCTAGCACAGGGGGTGAGCCTTCAGGTACCACATGGTTGGGTGGAATGTGCACCTTATTCCATTGGGTTGTCTTCTTGTTCGCGTGGATGAGATTTCCAGTTAGAGAGCTCGTGGGATTCAGTTTCTCCTCATGCTTATTCTTTCAGTATTTATTGTATTTCATTAACCCTCATTTGTTATCGAGGTGGAATTTGTAATATGTAATCATGCTTATTGGATTTATCTCATTTGCAGAATGAGTGTTGTAATCATGTTGTAAATTTTATTATTGGAGTCAAGTGGTATCTCATATTCTTTGATGCAAATTATTATGTATGAAATGTATGTGAATTTAATTGTTAAGTAATTAAATGTTATGGTTTTAATTCATGTTTCTTGTTTGGGTTTAAGTAACTCAGTCTCGTAACTTTAGGGGATTGGTTGGAAATGGTTAGTGATCTTGCATGTTAATTGTTCATATATATAAAAAAATAAAATTAGTTCGTTTGTGTAGTAAATTGCAACTTCCCCTAGGGTTGCGTGGCGGGGCGTTATAAATTCAATTTTTCTTTTTCTAATCCTATAGTATGTGAAGCATAAAATGTGATGCATGTTTTGGATTCCAAAAATGTGATAATGTTTGAAAGTTATAGATTTTTTTCAATCAACCTATCAATTAGGACTTTAGTCCTAATTCAAATAGAAAATGAATAATAATTATTTATTAAATTCAATGTAAAGAATGATTTATATTGGTGGAAAGATGAGAATCTCATTTAAAAACCCTTTTCATTTCATCAATTTTGGGTTAAAAAAAAGTCATCAACCACAAACCCTACAAATATTCATCATATTGCCACTTTTTGGCCTATCATGACCTTGCACATACCCAAATGTGCTCTTGCTAGAGACCTAGACTCATCAAGACCATCCAGGTCCTGAGTCATTCACTAAAGACTACACTTCCCCTTGGAAGTGCACTGAGGTCATCGTCCTTAGGAATATGTAAGATTAATTATATAACTTGAGTCCTGCATCAAAATTTGGCCTAAGGCCTCTGGAGTTAAGCAAATCCATTCAAGATTCCTTCTGAGTATACAAACAACATGTTTTAATCTTACTTTTATGTTACACATTATCAACCCCCCCTTAACAATCAAGCAATTCTCTTGAATTAATTTTTACTTTTTTTTAATCTAACTTTTCCTAACCCCATCCCCGAACGCTGATGTACTGGGAGCATTCTTCATTTCCCAGACCGCCTACATACCCTACTTCCAAATAGGATCAAGGCGTAAAATATGTAGTGCTATTTTCTAAACTATGTTTGATGTGAACTATTTTGTGGCTACGCAGCCCTTTCTAGTGTAACGCCCGTTGTGCAAACCCCAAAGAACACACACAGCAAATAATTTTTTTTTTAAAACAATTAAATAAAACATGCAAATAACATTAAACCATAATCACATAACACATTACATAACATTAACACACTTAGTTCTCTGGGGCATGCGAGGTTACTTCACAACAACTATATGGAGATAAAAGATAAAGATTACAACATAACCATTATATTATAATAATAATGAATAAGGATACATCCAAAAACCATGAGTGAGAATAATAAACATCACATAATACAACCATAATAAATCTCTTAATAAAGATACAAATGATCCTAACTATTACATCATCGTTTTAATATTACATTACAATCTCTTGATAAATGAATTACATCAAATTTCCCAAACATGTGGGATGATACAAGTACAATGAAATATGAAATACAAAGTGAACACTGGTACAATTCAAACTGCGGAAATGCTGAGAAGATAGGATGCTGATGGGGAACCCAACAGGTGCAGAGCACATTCCACCCAACCATGTGAATTATAAATAACTCACCCCCCGTGCTCAGAAGTGACAAGGAAGAGAACCTGACCACGAATGCCAAACCGACTCCATGAACAACATAGTACAAAACAATACACAAGGCATACAATGACATAACCATCAACGTTCACGAATCAAACACAACAAGATAAAGCTATGAAACTCATCATAATAAAACAAAGCATTATCAATTAAACAAGTAACTGAATAACAACCATAAATCAAATTCACAAGAATCAGATACAACACATAGAATACAATATCTAGAACTACAAACAAAGCACAAGGGTGTCTAGTGGAGAGTGTCATCGCATAGCTCTCCTGGGATTCTCCTGGCCCTTCCTCCAACTGAGGCGCCGACACCCATCTATGGATCTCCTGGCCCTACCTCCTAACTGAGGCGTCGACACCATAGGGTAGCTAATGCGGAGCCGATAATCTATCATGAAGACGAGATTACGAATTTTACAACCATGGCCTTCTCAATCTATCACTAGTCTATGATAGCCCTAATGCATAGACGAGGAATCCAATGTTTTATTATCTTGTGTGTTTTACTACCCATCCCCCTAAATTCTATTGTTTAGGTTATCACTTGTTTAACTACTCTTACGTGGGTTATCCTAAGCCCTTCCTCATTCTGAGGCGCCGACACCCACGAAGAGCCACTCTCCCTAAGACCCCTAACATAAATCAAACCGACAAGGGTTGAACTAACACATATAAATCATAAAACCAATTCTAGACACATGAGGCATTAACCCTCTCAGAATTGCCCATAACCAAAATTCTTACAAAACCGTTCAACCCTTCCAAACATAAAACCAATAACTCCAAAAGCATAACCAAGATGAGAATAACATTCTAAAATAACAAGCCTCTAGAACAAGGTTTCACCAACAACAACGGTTCCCACATCGACAACACTAAACAAAAAGAAACATAACATAAAAGAAAACTCGCATTACAATTGCAAGATTGCACCATTGACTTTCATTCCCAGAAAAATAACTAAATTAGTACACCTAATAACTGATCATTAAAAGATTCCAAGTCTTAATTATAACCGAATACATTTGTCATTCAATTACATCCAGAGTTCTACATTTAATAAAATAATCCATGGTTTAAATTATATTTTAAAAGTAATCCCCATTTTCCTTGCACAATAATAATTTCCACAATTTCCATAACTTACTTCTTTTAATTACCCAAATATATATTAATTTTCATAATTAACTAGTGGAATCAAAATCAGCAATTGTTAACATTTATTTCATGTATATATATATATATATCATAAATATTTATATCTATAATTAACCATCTAGATTTATTGTACTTAATTAATTATACAACACAAACAATACTATGATCAAATTAGTTTACTGCCAAACACTGCATTTACACAGAATACAGATATATAAATATAAATATAAATATATATATATATATATAAATTAAAATGCATTAAAATCGAATTGAATAAAATCGACCACCACTTAAAAATTATATAAAATAAAATAAATAAATTTAAATTGAACTCAGCAAGGTACGCAGTACAGAGGACCGCACACAGCAGTCCTCGTGACTGCTGCGCATGGCAGTCCTATGGACTACCGCGCACAGTAGTCCGCGAATAGCTGTGGGAAGTCCCCACAGTGGGTCGGGGGCAAGGAAAAGGTACGAGCCTTCCCCCCATAACCAATAGACATATGTTTATTTTTTAATTTTTATTTATTTTAATAAAAATTTCCATTGTTAAAGAAAAACAATGCTAACTTTGTCCTAGCATGGATTTCGATAGTCAAATTCAGCCCTTTTCAAAATGCACGAAAATCAATTTATTTTTAAATACATATTATATATTTATATATATATATATAATAATTTAAATAAATATATATATATATATACTCTTATATATATATATATATATTTAGAAATAACTACAGAGAACACAGTTTTCTATGTAAAAAAACATAACAGCATATATTTACAGTATATATATATCAATGATTATCAAAATAATATTTCAAACCATCCAAATACGAAAATTAATTTCTTTTCTTCTTTTTTTCCACAGAAAAATAAAAGAGAGAAATAGGGCATAACTAAACAAAATTCGAAGAGTTTCTTTTCAGTTTGTTTGCAAAACATGATTCCCAAATTTAACAAGAACAAGAATTTTCCTTTCAAAGAAGACCTATTTGTTTATTCATTTTCTAATCTCAAAGAAATCATTTTAATCTAATTCACAAAAAGATTTCCTTTTTTTCAAACAAAGATTGATTCTAAAACACCTCTTTATTCCTTTTATAGATTTTAAAACCATTAAGAGAAGAGAGTGGAACTCCGAGTCCTCAAGGCCTCTAGGATCTAATGAAGCCGGGTTTCATGGCCTTTACTGGCTATTCTCCTTCCTACTTGAATCTCCTCCGAGTAACTCGTGTCTAACTAATCCAAATGTTTATTCCTACACTTTTCTCAAAAATATTTCTAACAAAGGAATAGAAAATCCTTTTCAAAACTTCAAAAAATTCAAAGATGCATAACCCCTATTTTCAACTTCGCCTCCACAAAACCTCTATGTGAAAACTCCCAAAATTTTAATTAAATAAAAGATATTGTCAACTCCCCAAAATCCCACCAAATTTAGAATAAAAAGAAAATAATTCTTTAAAAGCAAGCTTTTTAATCAGATCTGTATTCTTATTCGTTCTCACAACTTTTTTATTCTTTTATTTGTTTTATTGTTTTAATTTCTATTTTTACCACTTTACTTGCACATCACATTATCTATTTAATTTAAATAATTTATTGAATAATTATCCTCAACCAGATAATTAATTAAAATAATTAAACACAATTTAATATTTAAATTATCATTAAATAAGCATATGACTTTTAAAACATTTAAAATATATAAATGAAATTAATTTAACAAGTAGTCAATTACCAACATTTAAATTAAATAATCATAACTTATAAAATACCAACATTAATAAAATACAACAAAACACAAACACAAATCACAAAAATGAACAATATCAATCAAACAAGACGGTCTGACATCATGGGACAGGATGACTTCATTGTCACCTCTGTTTCAACTTTATACCGTTGGGTTATTGGTGCTCGCCCTGTCCTGCTGAAGCAGGTGGAATTGAGACTCTGTACCTACAAATCCTGCATACAAACGAAGTTGTGTACATGTGCATATATATATATATATATATATATAATCAAAGCATTATGTTGTGAGAAGGAATCGTAGCATAGTAGGGCACTCGCAAACGAGTGATGCTACACTGTCCTTCATCACATCTATTCTAACAACTATAATATAACCAATAAATTAACATTTCTAACTAACAATCATCTCATAACATAATTAATTAAATCACCGCATCATAACATAATTTTGAAAATCAGCTAACATATCCAACCATAATGTCATATGAAATAATCATGTCCACTAATGAAATAACATCATCCTCAAACGTCTAACTAACCAAATCAAACAATAACAACACCATCATAGTATCTGAGTATCAAAACAAAACATAACACTACTGAGTCCAACTAGCAAACAGGAGGGTTATTACATCCTCCCCCCCTTAAATCCGGCTTACTCCTGTAAGCCAGAAAACAAGTAAGGGTAGGATTCTCTAATACGGGAAGCATCCTCCCATGTCGCTGAAGTCTCATCATTGGGATCCCACTGGACCCTCACCTGCTCAATATCCTTGCCTCTGAGAACGAGTCTCCTGTGCTGCACCATGGCCACGGGCTCTAGAGCTAGCTGCCCGTCCTCGACCTGTAGAGCATTCCAATCAAGTACGTGATTAACATCAGGAAATTAAGGTCTAAGAACTGATACATGAAAAACATCGTGCATCCACGATAGACTAGGTGGCAATGCCAGGCGATAGGCAACAAGACCAATACGCTCTAACACCTCGAACGGACCCACGAAACAGAGTGCAAGCATAGAACCCTTTCCATAACGAATAGGGCTCTTCCGAGGATGAACTCGAAGAAACACTCAATCTCCAACTGAAAACTGTCAATCTACTCTATGTGTATCAGCATATTTCTTCTGCCTGTCGTGAGTTGCTACCAGATGCTCTCATATATGAGCTACCTGTTGCTCCATGTCACGAAGCATCTTAGGTCCAAGAAGAACCCTGTCCTCTAATCGATCCCAACTCAGAGGGGTATGACAAGGATGACCATACAAAGCCTGATATGGAGTCATGCCAATCGAACTGTGATAGCCATTATTGTAGGCAAACTCAACCAAATGCAAATAATCTTCTTAACAAGATTGTTGGTCCATGACGTACATACGAAGCATATCCTCCAGCACCTGATTAACTCTCTTAGTCTGACCATCTGTCTCTGGATGGTATGTAGAACTAAAATTCAACTTAGTCCCTAAGGACCGCTGAAGGGATGTCCATAATGCAAAAGTAAATACTAGATCTCTTTCAGAAATAATCCTGCACGGTATCCCATGTAATCTAACAATATCCTCCATGAACACCCTAGCCACCATAGATGCAGTATAAGAAGATTGGATAGGGGAGAAGTGGGCTACCTTGGTCAACCTGTCAATAGTGACCATGATAGCGTCGTGTCGCCTCAAAGACATCGGAAACCCGACTATAAAATCCATAGAAATGATGTCCCACTTCCACTCTGGAACAAGATGCAGTTGCAACAAGCTTGCCGGATGATGATGCTCGGCCTTCACTCTCTGACATTCAAGACACCTAGCCACAAAATCAGCAATGTCACGCTTCAATCCTGCCCAAAAATATAGTGAGTGAAGATCAGCGTACATTTTCTTAACTCCTGGGTGTGCCGAATAAGGATCCCTATGAGCTTCCGTCAAGATAAGGGTACGAAGACCCTCTGCAGGAGGTACATACATACGGCCTGCATAGCGTAGAACACCATCCAAATCTAACGAGTATCCTGCAAATTTACCTTCCAAAGCTCTACCTGACTCAATCTCTGATTTCACTACTTGATACCAATCATCAGAAGAAAGAGCTGCAGTCATCTGACTCTTCAAATCAACCTCAAGAGCCATAGCCGACATCTCATGCCTGCGTCTACTCAATGCATCTGCTACAACATTCTCCTTGCCCTGAATATATTTCACCTCAAAGTCGTACTCACACAAAAATTCCATTCACCTTCTCTGCCTCGCATTCAAGTTCGGTTGCGTGAAGATGTATTGTAGACTACGGTGATCTGTGTGCAACTCGAACCGATGCCCAAGGAGAAAGTGTCGCCATCTCACCAAGGCATGCACAACTGTGACCAACTCCAAATCATGAGTGGGGTAATTAAGTTCATGGTCCTTCAGTTCCCATGATTCATAAGCAATCACTCGACCTTCCTGCATCAACACTACCCCTAAACCTTCCAAGGAAGCATCCATACAAACAACAAAATCACCTGATGGATCAGGAACTGCTAAAATTGGAGCACTAGTCAGCTTATCCTTCAGAGTCTGGAAAGCTAACTGACATTGTTCGGACCAAAGAAACTTCTTTCCTTTCCTCTGCAAAGAGGTGATAGGATGCGCCAACCTTGAAAACCCTTGGACAAACCACCTATAATACCCTGCAAGTCCCATGAAACTGTGAATTTATGAAACATTTCTGGGTGCGGGCCAATCCACAATGGCCTGAATCTTTGCAGGATCAACTGAAATTCCCTCACCAGAAATCACATGGCCCAAATACTAAACTTCAGTTTTGTAAAATTCACATTTTTTGAGAGATTGATACTGATTTATTTGAACAGATAATAATACCTATTCGACATCATAGAAGATCGGTATGAACCCATATCTTAATGAATTGTTTATCTAGACTGATGATATCCGACATCAATTTACTTTTTATCTCCATCGTAAGAGACGCCACCCCGGTAATGATATCGTTCTCACCGCTACTCTTGTTCAACCGCCTCGTAGTCAATACACGCTAAAGAGAACCATCCTTCTTCTTCACTAATATCACGTGTGCTCCCCATGGAGAAACACTTCAAGCGCATAAAGCCCTTTGGCCAACAATTCTTCCAATCAAGACTCGAAGTTCCCGTTCTTATGCTGTCATCTGATATGGAGCTCGAGATATTGGCTCAACTCTAGGTACCAGATCTATCCGGAAATCCACATCTCGCTTCGGTGGCATACCAGGAATCTCCTTTGGAAACACATCAGAAAACTCCTTAAGGAGTTGGTAATCATCCAATGACAACCCTTGACTATCCTCAGATTCCCAGTCACTCAGAGATACTACAAAGAGCTGACAACCTTGTCAGAAGTGCCTTTTGAGCTACATGGCAGAGATCATACGCAATGAGATGGGTCTTTGAATACCCATGATCTCCACCTCCTTCCTAGAGTCATCAATGTACTGCACCACTTTATGTCAGTAGTCAATCATAGCATGATGTGCACTCAACCAGTCCATGCCTAAGACGAAATCATAAGAACCGTGGCAAGATTCTGAGGTCCACCTTAGTTGACAAATCACCTATACTCAAATTACAATCTTGCACAAGCTTCTCTACCACAACCATTAACCCTAAGGCTAATTCGACATGCCATTTTACTCCTTGACTATTTGCCACCAGTCCACATCACTCAACTACTAAAGGTGATATAAAGGAATCAGATGCACCAAAATCAAAAAGTATAGAAATGCTAGAATTATTCAACACACGTGATGCCTCAACCACGGTGTTCTGATAAACTGCCTGACGATTATCCACTGAAGCGAAGACATAATGAGATCTCCTTGCGTCACCTACTGTCGGCTCTAATGCTGCTAGCCTCTGATTAAACCTGAAAGTGTTCTTTTGAGGACACATCCTAGCAATATGCCCCTGCTATCCACAAGAGAAACACCTAGTACCTCTACCAAAACCTTTGCCCCCTGATGGAGCATTTGACTACTGAAAACTCCCTCAACTTGGCGTTGACTGGAAACTAGGTGCAGGCTATGCAAAATTTTCCTGGTGAAATCAGTTCCTATTCTGATCCCTGTGAAACTGAGAATTGCCACCCTGCTGAGATTGAGTGTTCTTCTGTCTCGATTACTGCTGCTGAGGCTACTGCTGCTGATGACCCCCTTTCGAGGGTGGGTACCTGTTCCTAGAAGATCCTGCTCCCTATGACTGACCTCCATGAGCAACATAACTAGGTGTAGGCGTACTACCAATCTATACTCCGATGTGACCACCCAAGGCCATGGCCAAATTTTCCTCTACTAACCGAGCCTTCTCAACTGCCATTTCCATCATCTTCAGCTCGAAGACTCGCACACCACCACTAATGCAGGCATTTAAGCCCCGAACAAAGTGTTGCACCAACATGCCCTCATCGTGGCTAATCCCTGCATATTGCTTCAACTCACAGAAGCGCCTCTAATACTGCTCCACTGACATAGACAACTGCTTGAGGTCATGAAACTCGTCAGCCCTACATTGCCTCCAGTGATCAGAGAGGAAGCGAGCCCTGAACCTGTCAAGAAACAACTCCCATGTAACCATACTGAGATCAAGATGCAACTTTTGTTCCTCAAGATGCCACCAAGTAGATGCAAAGCCTCGTAGATGCATAACTACGCACCGAGCCTTGGTATTGCTACCGTAGGGGTGCATAGCGAAGCAACGATCTAAGTCAATTAACCAAGTCTCAGCCTCTATACCTCCTCCAGAACCATCAAAAGTAGGAGGGTGTGCCCTCATCAGATCTCTCATATGGCCTATAATCGCGATCCCCGAATCCACATCTCAGATCCCTTCGCCTTTGGCAACTCTCAACCTGCTGCACCTCATCCGACCTGGGTCCCAAACGGTCAAGAATCTCTCCAAGAATATGCTGTAACTGACCATCTAAACTAGGCTGAGCCAGATTCTGTCCACCTAAAGGATTACTGTGAAGACTCTGTTGTTCCTCATGCTTAGAACCATGGGAACTAGGAACTGAGGGGCTTCACCAGTTTTCTCGACAACCGGCACCACGGCCTCTTGCACGGCCACATCCTCTACCTTGAGGCATAGTTCTACACAACAAGATAAACGTACAAAATGAGCTCAAGAGACAAATGCAAGGTTACCTAATGGACTTAACTACTCAGAGACCCTAGCGTTAGCAACCTGGCTCTAATACCAAGTTGTAACATCCATTGTGTAAACCCCAAAGAACACACACATAGCAAATAATTTTTATATATTTTAAAAAGCATGCAAATAAAACATGCAAATAACATTAAACCATAATCACATAACACATTACATAACATTAACACACTTAGTTCTTTGGGGCACGCGAGGTTACTTCGCAACAACTATACAGAAATAAAAGATAAAGATTACAACATAACCATTATATTATAATAATCATGAATAAGGATACATCCAATAACCATGAGCGAGAATAATAAACATCACATAATACAACCATAATAAATCTCTTAATAAAGATACAAATGATCCTAACTATTACATCATCGTTTTAATATTACATTACAATCTCTTGATAAATGAATTACATCAAATTTCCCAAACATGTGGGATGATACAAGTACAATGAAATCTGAAATACAAAGTGAACACTGGTACAATTCCAACTGCAAAAATGCTGAGAAGATAGGATGCTGATGGGGAACCCAACGGGTGCGAAGCACGTTCCACCCAACCATGTGAATTATAAATAACTCACCCCCCATGCTCAGAGGTGACAAGGAAGAGAACCCGACCACGAATGCCAAACCGACTCCATGAACAACATAGTACAAAACAATACACAAGCATAATGACATAACCATCAACGCTCATGAATCAAACACACAACAAGATAAAGCTATGAAAGTCATCATAATAAACAAAGCATTATCAATTAAACAAGTAACTCAATAACAACCATAACCAAATTCAATAAGAATCAGATACAACACATAGAATACAACATCCGTGAGGGCAACTACAAACAGCACACAAGGGTGTCAAGTGGAGAGTGTCATCACATAGCTCTCATGGGATTCTCCTGGCCCTTCCTCCAACTGAGGTGCCGGCACCCATCTATGGATCTCCTGGCCCTTCCTCCTAACTGAGGCACCGGCACCATAGGTAGCTAATGTGGAGCCGATAATCTCTCAAGAAGACAAGATTACGACTTTGCCAACCATGGCCTTCTCAATCTATCACTAGTCTATGATAGCCCTAATGCATAGACGAGGAATCCAATGTTTTATTATCTTTTGTGTTTTACTACCCATCCCCCTAAATTCCTATTGTTTAGGTTATCACTTGTTTAACTACTCTTTACGTGGGTTATCCCGAAAGCCCTTCCTCCAACTAAGGCGTTGGCCCCCACAAAAAGCCACTCTCCCTAGACCCCTAATATAAATCAAATCAGCAAGGGTTGAACTAACACATATAAAGCATAAAACCAATCCTAGACACATGAGGCATTAACCCTCTCGCAATTACCCATAACCAAAAGTCTTACAAAACCATTCAACCCTTCCAAACATAAAACCAATAACTCCAAAAGCATAACCAAGACGAGAATAACATTCTAAAATAACAAGCCTCTGGAACAAGGTTTCACCAACAACAACGGTTCCCACATCGACAACACTAAACAAAAAGAAACATAACATAAAAGAAAACTTGCATTACAGTTGGAAGATTGCACCATTAACTTTCATTCCCAGACAAATAACTAAATTAATACACCAAATAACTGATCATTAAAAGATTCCAAGTCTTAATTATAACTGAATACATTTGTCAATCAATTACATCTAGGGTTCTACATTTAATAAAATAATCCATGGTTTTAATTATATTTAAAAGTAATTCCCATTTTAAGACAATAATAATTTCACAATTCTCCTATAATCCTACTTCTTTTAATTACCAAATATATATTATCATCTTTCATAATTAACTAGTGGAATCAAAATCGGTAATTGTTAACATTTATTTCTGCGGTATATATATATATAACTCATAAATATTTATATCTATAATTAACTATCCAGATTTATTGTACTTAATTAATTATACAACACAAACGATACTCTGATCAAATTAGTTTACTGCCAAACAGTGCATTTACACATAATACAGATATATAAATATAAATATATATATATATATATAAATTAAAATGCATTAAAATTGAATTGAATAAAATTGACCACCACTTAAATATTATATAAAACAAAATAAATAAATTTAAATTAAATTTAAATCGAATCCCAAGAAGGTATCGCGAAGATAGAGGATCGAAAGAAGCCCTCGGTGGACTATCAGCAAGCATCTAGCCCTAATAGATCATAGCATGCCATTCACCTGACTACTATGGGCAAATTTCATGTTGGCCTAGCAGGGAAAAGGTATGGCCCTTTCCCCCATAACCAATGGGATATATGTTTATTTTTAATTTTATTTATTTTTAAAAAATCCATTGTTAAAGAAAACAATGCTAACTCCCATTCCTGCATGGATTTTGATACCAAATTCAAATTTTCAAAATGTAATTTAAAATCAATTTATTTTAAATACATATATATTTATATATATATATATAAATTTAATATATATATATATATACTTATATATATATATATATTTATAAATAACTACAGAACATAGTTTTCAAGGTAAAAAAAATAGAAATGTTATTTACAAGATATATATTAATGATTATCAAAATAATATTTCAAACCATCCAAATACGAAGATTAATTTCCTTTTTTTTTTTTCCATAGAAAAATAAAAGAGAGAAATAGGGCATAACTAAACAAAATTCGAAGAGTTTCTTTTCAGTTTGTTTGCAAAACATGATTCCCAAATTTAACAAGAATTTTCCTTTCAAAAGAAGACCTATTTGTTTATTCATTTTCTAATCTCAAAGAAATCATTTTAATCTAATTCACAGAAAGATTTCCTTTTTTTCAAACAGAGATTGATTCTAAAACACCTCTTTATTCCTTTTACAGATTTAAAACCATTAAGAGAAGAGAGTGGAACCTGGAGTCCTGCGCTCTTGAGGATCTGATGAAGCTGGTTTCTTATGGCCTTTACGAAGAGCTCCTCCTTCCTGCTTCGAATCTCCTCTGAGTAATCATGCTCCAATCTCGAATCCAAATACTTATTCCCAAGACTCTTCTCAAAATATTTCAAACAAAGGAATAGAAAAATCCTTTTCGAAAACTTCAGAAAATTCAAAGATGCATAACCCCTATTTTCAACTTCTATCTCCACAAAACCTCTTTGTGTGAAAACTCCCAAAATTCTTAATTAAATAAAAAATATTGTCAACTCCCTCAAAAGCCCACCAAATTTAGAATAAAAGAATTTAATTCTTTAAAAGCAAGCTTTTCAGTCAGATCTGAATTCTAATTCGTTCTCACAACTTTTTTCATTCTTTTATTTATTTTTTTTGTTTTAATTTCTGTTTTTACAACTTTACTTGCAAAGCACATTATCTCATTTAATTAAATAATTTATTTTAATAATTATCCTCAATTAGATAATTAATTAAAATAATTAAACACAATTTAATATTTAAATTATCATTAAATAAGCACATGACTTTTAAAACATTTAAATATATAAATGAAATTAATTCTAACATTAAATAACAATCATTACCAACATTTAAATTAAATAATCATAACTTATAAAATACCAACATTAATAAAATACAACAAAACACAAACACAAATCACAAAAATGAACAATATCAATCAAACAAGACGGTCTGACATCATGGGACAGGATGACTTCATTGTCACCTCTGTTTCAACTTTATACCGTTGGGTTATTGGTGCTCGCCCTGTCCTGCTGAAGCAGGTGGAATTGAGACTCTGTACCTACAAATCCTGCATACAAACGAAGTTGTGTACATGTGCATATATATATATATATATATATATAATCAAAGCATTATGTTGTGAGAAGGAATCGTAGCATAGTAGGGCACTCGCAAACGAGTGATGCTACACTGTCCTTCATCACATCTATTCTAACAACTATAATATAACCAATAAATTAACATTTCTAACTAACAATCATCACATAACATAATTAATTAAATCACTGCATCATAACATAATTCTGAAAATCAGCTAACATATCCAACCATAATGTCATATGAAATAATCATGTCCACTAATGAAATAACATCATCCTCAAACGTCTAACTAACCAAATCAAACAATAACAACACCTTCATAGTATCTGAGTATCAAAACAAAACATAACACTACTAAGTCCAACTAGCAAACAGGAGGGTTATTACATCTAGGGCCCCATTTCCCCAGGAAGTTCCTCTTCGACTACTACCCACGAAGGGGAGCAATGAAAACATAAGTAGATAGTCTCTGAGACTATTACTTGTTTTCTAAATATCCAAATCCTAATTCCTAATAATGTCTCCCTTGAACCCGTTTGAAATTCAATTACCTTTCAGTTAACACATCTTCAAAATAAATTCCATCAAATCCTACAATTGGGTTTTCTAGGTTTGATCTAGCGGATTTTGTTCATTTACAATTATCTTATTAAATAATCGATCCAAGAGAGATTTCCCATCTCTTGGATTTTAATACATCAAATGTTCCTTATTACTCCCTGATGATTTAAAGGGACGATGCCACAGACACCGTTGTTGCAGCTATATTAGGTTATGGATGCAGTAGTTCAAGCACAATGGCATTACCCGTAAACGTGACCCAGAGGCACCGCTGATACTGAACGCTGCTAGGTTTTAGTTTCAACTCTTGAATAATGTTTACCTAGCTAAGAAAGAAAATAACAACTAACTAATTACTTCTTGCAAGATAACATACTTTTGAAAATGAAATGAACATTAATGTGTACTCACTATACCATGGCCAATACAAATAAATTAATGAAATTTGAGATACTAATCTACTTTTTCAAAAAAATAATAAATTGTGATTAAACATTTCATACATAAGTAAATAATTACTAAGGATTAATGCAATGCCATCATTTAATAATTATCCTCTTTAAAGAAATTTAGCTATCATTTAATTCATCAATCATTAACCACTTGACAAAATATAATTAATTTTATTTTATTGACATTTCTAATCTATTTTGTAACTAAATTAGTACACTCATAGATAAACAATATATATGTACATAATAACATTAATTTATCACAAATTCAATAAGTCAAAAGAAAAATTAAATAAGTTGAAGTAAGGCATTAAAAATTAATGGAAACATGATAAGTAATTAAATAAAAGAAATTCTAATCCATTTTGTAAAATTAGATAATAATAATCATTTGAGGGATTGGAAACTATTGTACTTTCTTACATTACGAATCTTATAATAAATTAAAACAATAAGTACATTAAAATTTATTGTGTCAAAGTTAAATAAGTTAACTTAATATTATTTATATGGAAAAAAGAATAATAATAATAATAATAATAATTTTACTCATTACTTTACTAAAGAAAAGTATCCATTTTCACAATTAATATTAAAATAATATTTCTAAAATAATTATAAATAATTTAGAAGTAAATAATTCATTTAAAAAAAAAACAAATATGATTTTGTGCTTTATTGTTTTAAATTTCAATTTTGTACAATTTACTTAAATTTTCTCATTAATCTATAAATTTTTTTCCTTTATAAAAGAAATCTTTTATTTTTTTGTTCTTTTTCTTAATTTATTGCTATAGTTTCCTCTTCTAAATGATTTGTTGAAAAATCAAAAGATTATTTCCTTTTGTCACAGTTTCCAAATTTATATTTTTTGTTTATAGAAACATTTCCTAAAAATTTATTAAAAAAACACAAAAGAGATTAGATCTATCTGTATCAATGGATTTATTTTTGGATTAGATTCAAGTTATCAAATCAATGTGAAAGACAAAACCCAAAGTAATTATAAAGAACAAAGGAAGCAAACGTAAATGAAACAAGTATACCAAATAGTTGTTGCAGTTGCTTGTTGGTTGACATGTTGCCCTCAGATTTGATGAGCGAGCAATCTGCAAATAAATGTCTATGTCCTACACCAAGCTTTGAAGGATTTGCACCAATGTCTAATGCCTATGCCTAAATGACTATGATAAAAATGACTTTAAAATGCCAAATTAATCTAAGTATTAATATGCCAGAATATTGTAATCTATGTGTGTAATGTCTAAAATATTGCATAATGCAAAAATGAGAGGAAAATGGCATTTTATAGAAAATGTCATTTTGAACGGATGGACGAGATTGATCTTTGACAGAGACCTAAAATAAGAGGTCCAAATTAAATTTGATAATCCCTAATCAGGGTTAGGGAAAAATCCTTAAGTGAATGGTCGAGATGTCATATAAGAATATTGAATCGGCGGTGGAGAATAAATGAGATAAATTAATTAGAAAATAAATATTTTCAAAAATCAAGAAGATAAAGACTGCCTGATTTGTGAGATTCGAAAAATCAAGAAGATAAGAGTTGGACTGAAGATAGATTTGAAAAATCAAGAATCTGCCCGATTACTTGATTTTTAGAAGATTAGTTACCATTTTGAATTAAATTAATTCAAAATATGGATTTTGTGAGATAATAAATAATTGATTTTTCAATTATTTACCAAAGTGGACTGTCAGTTAAGATTGTGATGACATTTTAAATAATTTCATTTATTTAAAATGAGAGGAATATTAAATTTGACAATTAAATAATTAAAGATAATTATTTAATT
>VDFB02123941.1:0-15356 GCA_007258455.2 Sequoia sempervirens | reverse complement strand
TTCCATCACTATTGTAATATTTGTTATTGGCTTAGTGTATTTTTTTATATACAAAAATTATGAGAAATTAATACATACAAATGTGTATATTCCTTAATATATGTCTCAATTAAATGTGTATATTAAATTTAAGGTTAGTTGTAATGGTTTATGGTTTACATTTAAAGTTGTCTTGAAGGAAAATCGTGTGGATTTATGACAAAATTTGAAACAATGTCTTCTATTGTACAAATGCATATTTTCTTTCTCTTCTATAAATCATAGAACTCCTTCCTGATGCAAAGGAAGGACAATCAACATGAAAACAAACCCAAAAGGCAAACAATTCTTGCATGTTCTTCATAGCTGCTCCTAAATGCACTTTTAGCTAACTTAGCAATGAACTTACTTGGAGACCTTGATTCAACACAATGTAGATATAGTGTGAACATCATGGCTGACTTGTCTAAGGGACTTGAATGGTCATATCAACTTTTTTGTGGAGACTCAACAATGCAACAATTCATGGAGCTTACAACATTTGTGTTGTTCAAACTAGGAAAGGCAACATTAATGGCCTAAATCCAAATCAATAAAGATTGCTTCAAACCCTCAACCACTGACTTGGAGGCCTTCGTAGAGAATTTCAAAGGTGTTTCCATCAGGTATTCACTACCAAGACTCATTAAAAGAACCAACTTGCTTGGACACTAGCACCTTGCTTATGACTGCAAAAACAATCCTCTTGGGAAAGTCATAAAATGACTTGTATTAACCCTTCAAAAATGCCCAAAACCCCAAGGTACAGGTCTACAAGACCTCTCCACATATTCCCAACACCTTCACTAACCACAAAGAACCCAAACCACTCCTTATTTCACTCAAAAATCACAAAAAAATAATTCTTCAATTCATTCCAAATTTGAAAAAAAACTACAACCATGCTTCCATGATGCAGAGGTAGGGTTTACTTGGTTTCAACAACAACAATGGTTAAAGGCTTCTAGGACTCCAAACATAGTTGACCATTCAATGGCTTGATCATGGATTTGTCTTAGGTCTTCTTGGCATTATTGAATTGGATCTTCCTATTTCATGATCAGACTTTTCAAATGTGATTCAAAGGGAAATAACCCATTCATGTGTGTTGGCATCCTACTAGACACAACAAACTACCTTTTGACAGTCTCCTTAGGACAATATACTCTTGGCCTCTTCAAATAGTCCCATAGGGCAGGACCAATATAAATGCAAGGGAATGACTATTTAAAGGATTCCAACTTCTTGAAATAGGGATACAAGGCTTCCATTACATCCATTCTTATCCTTGCTTCACAAATGCAATTCAAACATGTTCTTAGGCACCTAGGGTTAAAATTGCCTTGTATAGTCCTAATAGGACCATTACATCACATTGAAACAAACTTCTTATCATGGATCAAATACTCATTGAAACAGGTCTGTAGGACCTTGGTACACATTCCCAACACCTTCTCCAATTCCAAACCGGACCCAATCATGCCTTGATCCACCCAACTTGCTTTCCAACGAATACATAGTCTGATTTTCACTGTGAAATGCAACAAACTATTATTAATAATTTTCAAAAAACACTTAATGAAGCCTATCGCTTTAGTAAGGTTGAAGATAACATAGTTAAAAAATTTTCCTCAAATTTTTACAATGATCTAACAGTGGGAATAAAATTTATGACAATTTTCCCAAAAAAGATAACCCTAGGTAGGGTTTCAAGCGAGTTTTTGTAAATTTGCAATAAATTTCAAAATACTCAATGAAAAGGTATCAAACAAATGAAAATTAAATTTAGTTCATCACTCTATCAAACAATACCAATCTCAGAACTGCAACAATCCATACCAGTTTGTACCATGCAATGGTGTAGCTCAATATTGCAGAAAAGAAACATAGAAATAATCTCCACATTGATTCAAATTTCATTCAAATCTTCAACCAACCCACCTCCAACCCTTGGGTAATGTATAGAAAGCATATTTATTCTTGTACAAACAAGAAACAACTCCCAACCGACTCTCAACCAACTTCTAACAAACTTTCAAAAAGTTGACATTACAATAAAAAAAGTTGTCATTGACAACATTGACAAAATTGAGCAATTTTTGTAACTTTTACACAAATGACACAAAAATTTGAAAAATGACCCCAAATGATGGAAATTGGTCAAAATGACCTTATTAACATGAAAAAACACAAAACAAGACAAAAACTCAAACTTTTCCTCTTGTAGGCATCGGGTCCTAAGGGTGCTCTTGCACCATTCCATTCAACCATTACAGCCTATTCATGCTTTTTCCAGCCATTTACAATTGATTCCAATGATTAGGAACCATTTTCTTGATTGCATGTAACTATTACCTAATTTTTGACAACTTGTTAAAAATGCATGACAACTTTTCTTGCCCATTTGGCAACTTTTTGTAACTTTTGTATCAACGACCCTCTAAGCACACTAAAGTGGATTATATGATTTCACATGGTCATGAATGACCTTAGGAAACTCCTAAACACACCAAAAAACTCTTAACCACACCAAAAAACTCCTAAAACCAAAATTACACAAAATACCAAAAGGGAAAAACAACATGAATAGTGGGGGCAACAATGTTTTAATACCTTCCAACACCTTTCACAACTCTAAAACGTTCTTCAACCAACCAATCTCTCAAAAAAATCACTTGGAATTTGGTGCTCTTGTCAACTTTGACAACATAGTCATATGGCCAACAGCACAAACAAAGGATGGAACAACATGAGCATATACCAAGTGAATGCAATTAGAGTCAAAAGGTCAATGGAATGGACTTTCAAGTGAATGTTTCCAAGACACTTCATTTGAAGCAAGGATATTTCTAAATTTTCTGAGGATTTACATGTGTGGTAATAAATTTTTTTTAAGTAACTTTTAGCTTATTTAGGTGAGGCACTGGTTTTTGCTCCAAGCTACGTTCAATCGACATAATCCCTTATGAGTCCTAAGTACAAAATGGCTACAATATTTGATGGGCTATTACTTGGATACCGTGATGCTTAGAAACTTCTCGTCTAAGGCTATGGGATTGCGTTGGGCCCCTCTACAATAACCCCTCTCAGTGTTTGTTATCTCAAAAGCATTTTCCATGGTGATGACATTTCGCTTTGGGGAAAAAATTGTCAATGCAAGTAGTGTAAAGTTGCAAAGTGGTGCAACTTTGTTCAAACTCGAAAGGACCAAAAACTATTCTAAACATCCAAGTGGGTAATGCTTTAGGAACTCATGGTCCTTCTTTCACACCCAAAAGACACAAATCGCTTTGAGCTTCGGGCTTCAACTAACAAAATTCTTAAGAGTCCAAAGTGTCGAATGCAACCGATAGGGCCGTTTAATCGCATTAACCATGATGCTTATAAAATTATTTCACATCCTAAGGGTTTGTGTTGGGCCACTCTTACAATAACCTTCGGCTTTGCTATCTCAAAGGCGCTCTCGCGGGTGACAAATTCACTTGGGGAAAAGTTGTCAAATGCAAGTAGTTGAAAAATTGCAAAGTAAGTAACCTTCGCTTTTAACTCGTGGTGACCACAAAACAACTATTTTGACATCGCCCGAGTGGGTACATTTGGGCTAGGCATGGTCCTCTTTCACACCCAAACATGCTAAATCGCCTTCAACTACGCTCATCTCGATAGAATCCCTTAAGAGTCCAAAATGATCATAATCTTCAACATATTCTTACTCAACACCGGATGCTTAAATTCCTTTTGGCTTCAGTTTCATGGGATCGTTGGGCCCCTACAATAACCTCTCTCGGATTTTGCTATCTTGGAGGCGTTTTCCCGTGGTGATAAATTTTCACTTGGAGAGAACGTTGTCAAATGCAAGTAGTGTAAAATTGCAAAGTGGTGCAACTTTCGTTGTGCAACTTGTGTGACTAAACAAATTATTTTGACACATTCGGGTGGGTACGTTTACACTTGGCATGGTCCTATTTCAAACTCAAACACCTTGAATTGCTTCAAGCTACATTCAACTGACATAATCTCTTAAGAGCCCAAGGTGCAAAATGGCTGCAAACTTTAGTATGCTGTTACTCAGACATCGTGATGCTTAGAAAATTCCTGTCTGAGCCTATGGGTTCGTGTTGGGCCTCTCTACAACAACTTATTTTGGTTTTCGCTATCTTGGAGGTTTTTTTCCGTGGTGGTGAATTTTCACTTGGAGAAAAAATTGTTAAATGCAAGTAGTTGAAAGTTGCAAAGTGGTGCAACTTCCGTTCTATAGCTTGTGTGACAAAATGAACTATTCCAACGCATCTAGGTGGGTACGTTACGCTAGACAAGTTTCTCTTTCACACCCAAACACACTGAATCTCTCCGAGTTACATTTAATCTGTAGAATCCCTTAAGAGTCCAATGTGCAAAATGGCTGCAAACTTCAACATGTTGTTACTTGGATATTGTGACACTAAATTTTTTTTCATCTAAGCCTATGAGATCACATTGGGCCCCTCTACAATAAATTTTCTTGGTTTTTGCTATCTTAGAGGCATTTTTCTGTGGTGGCGAATTTTCACTTGGGGAAAAAGTTGTCAAATGCAAGTAGTTAAAAGTTGCAAAGTGGTGCAACTTTCGTTCTACAACTCATGTGACCAAACGAACTATTTCAATGCATCCGATTTTGTATGTTTACACTAGGCATGGTCCTCTTTTGCACCCAAATATGCTAACCCATTTGAGCTACATTCAATCACATAATCCCTTAAGAGTCCAAAGTGCAAATAACCGCACTGGACTCGCCATTACTTAAACATCGTGATTCTTAGAAACTTTTCGTCTAATCCTATGGGTTCACGTTGGGCCCCTCTACAATAACCTCTTGTGGTTTTCATATCTCGAAGGCATTTTCTCGTGATGACAAATTTTCACTTGGAGAAAAAGTTGTGAAATGCAAGTAGTTGAAAGTTGCAAAGTGGTGCAACTTTTGTTTTGCAATTAGTGTGACTAAATGAACTATTTAAACGCATCTGGTTGGGTACATTTATGCTAGGAATGGTCCATTTTCACACCCAAACACGTTAAATCACTCCAAGCTACATTCAACCAACAAAATACCTTAAGAGTTCAAAGTGCAAAATGGCTGCAAACTTCAACATGTTGTTACTTGTACACCATGATGCTTAGAAACTTCTTGTCCAAGCTTATGGGTTGATGTTTGGCCCCTCTACAATAACCTCTCTCAGTTTTTTCTATCTCAGAGGCATTTTCCCATAGTGACGAATTTTCACTTGGGAAAGTTTTCAAATGCAAGTAGTTGAAAGTTACAAAGTGGTGCAACTTTCGTTCTGCAACTTGTGTGACCAAACAGAATGTTCCAACACATCTAGGTGGGTACGTTTACGCTAGAAATGGTCCTCTTTTACACCCAAACATGCTGAATCGCTCTAAACTACATTCAACCGACATAATCCATGAAGAGTCCAAAGTGCAAAATGGTTGCAAACTTCAAAATGCTGTTAGTTTGACATCGTGATACTTAGAAACATCTCATTTGAACCCATGGGTTTGTATTGGGCCCCTCTACAATAACCTCTCTCGATTTTTTCTATCTCAGAGGTGTTTTCCCATGGGGGCAAATTTTTTCTTGGGGAAAAATTTATCAAATGTAAGTAGTTGAAAATTGCAAAGTGGTGCAACTTTTGTTCTACAACTCATGTGACCAAATGAGCTATTTTGATACATCCAGGTGGATATGTTTACACTAGACATGGTCCTTTTTCACATCCAAACACACTGAATCGCTTTGAGCTACATTCAACTGACAAAATCCTTTAAGAGTCTAAAGTGCAAAATGACTACAAACTTCAACATGCTGTTACTCAAATACTATGATGCTTAGAAACTTCTTGTATGAGCCTATGAGATTGTGTTGGACTCCTCTACAATAACCTCTCTCTATTTTTTCTATCTCGGAGGCGTTTTCCCGTGGTGGTGAATTTTCACTTGGGGAAAAATTGTCAAATGCAAGTAGTTGAAAGTTGCAAAGTGGTGCAACTTTCGTTCTATAACTTGTGTGACCAAACGAAATGTTTTAATGCGTCCGGGTGGGTATTTTTACGTTAAACATGGTCCTATTTTGCACCCAAACATGTTGAATCGTTCTGAGCTATATTGAATTGGTAGAATCCCTTAAGAGTCCAAAGTGGAAAATGACTGTAAACTTCAACATGCTTTTACTCGGATATTGTGATGTTTAGAAACTTCTCGTCTAATCCAATGGGATTGTATTGGACCCATGTACAATAAAATCTCTTGGTTTTCACTATCTTGGAGACATTTTCTTGTGGTCGATAATTTTATCTTGGGAAAAAAGTTGTTAAATGCAAGTAGTTGAAAGTTACAAAGTGGTGCAACTTTCGCTTTGCAACTTGTGTGACCAAAAAAATTATTCCAATGTGTCTGGGTGGGTACATTTATGCTAGGCATGGTCCTCTTTCGCATCCAAACATGTTGAATCACTCTGAGCTACATTCAACCAACATAATCCCTTGAGTCCAAAGTGCAAAATGACCGCAAACTTTAGTATGTTGTTACTTGGATACCATGATGCTTAGAAAATTATTTTCTAAGCCTATTGGATTATGTTGGGACCCTCTATAATAACCTCTCTCAGTTTTCACTATCGTGGAGGTGTTTTCTCGTGGTGACGAATTTTCACATGGGAAAAAAGTTGTCAAATGCAAGTAGTTGAAAGTTGCAAAAGTGGTACCTACTCAGGAATTGTGTGACCAAAAATTATTCTAATGCATCCGGAGGGTATGTTTATGCTTAAAGCATGGTCCTTTCACACCTACCATGCCTTTAATCACTTCAAGCTACATTCAACTAGCAAAATCCCTTAAGAGTCCAAAGTGCAAAATGACTGCAAACTTTAGCATTCTGTTACTTGGATACTGTGATGCTTAGAAACTTCTCGTATGAGCCTATGGGATCACATTGGTCCCCTCTACAATAATATCTCTTGGTTTTTTCTATATTAGAGGCGTTTTCCTTTGGTGACAAATTTTCACTTAGGGAAAAAGTTGTCAAATGTAAGTAGTTGAAAGTTGCAAAGTGGTGCAACTTTTGTTTTGCAACTCATGTGACCAAATGAATTGTTCCAATGCATCTGGGTGGGAATGTTTACAATAGGAATAGTCCTCTTTCACACCGAAACACGTTGAATCACTCCAAGCTACATTCAATTGGTATAATCCCTTAAGTTTCCAAAGTGCAAAATGGCTACAAACTTCAGCATGTTACTCAGATACCATGACACTTAGGAAAATTCTTGTCTGACCCTATGGGATCACGTTAGGCTCCTCTACAATAACCTCTTGATTTTTCTATTTTGGAGGTATTTTCCCATGGTGGTGAATTTTCACTTGGGGAAAAGTTGTCAAATGCAAGTAGTGCAAAGTTGCAAAGTGGTGGAACTTTCGTTCTATAACTCGTGTGACCAAAAAAACTATTTTGACTCATTCAGGTTGGTATGTTTATGCTAGGAATGGTCCTCTTTCACACCCAAACACATTGAATCGCTCCAAGCTATGTTTAATTGGTAGAATCCCTTAAGAGTCCAAAATGCAAAATGATTGCAATCTTCAACATGTTACTCGGATACCGTGACACTTAGAAAATTATTGTCTAAGCCTATGGGATTACGTTGGGTCTATCTATAATAACCTCTTTCAGTTTTCACTATCTTGGAGTCTTTTTCCCGTGGTGGCAACTTTTTGCTTGGGGAAAAAGTTGTCACATGCAAGTAGTGTAAAGTTTCAAAGTGGTGCAACTTTCGTTTTTCAATTCGTGTGACCAAATAAACTGTTATGACGCATCTAGATGGGTAGGTTTACACTGGGCATGGTCCTTTTTCACACCCAAACACGCCGAATCACTCCAAGCTACATTCAACCGACTGAATCCCTTAAGAGCCCGAATTGTAGTTGTTGTCACCGAATAGTGCACCCTTGCTGAGATGCAAAACTTGGCCTACTAGTGAAACATTGGATCCAACTATTTAATGCCCATGACGTATGGTTTTTCGTGCTCTAGAGTTATAAAACATGATGTGGCAATAGTTATAGGACCATGTTTCTCAATGATTTGTCATGTTATTTCATGCATAGAAAATGGAAGGAGGTTTTTTAACTTATTTAAATGATGAATATGGGAGAAATGTGATAACTGCACATGGGTGATGCATCCGAAAATAAAACTTATATTATTGTTCATACACATCTAATATCTTCAAAATATCATTAAAACTGACTTGTGCATTGATTTCATTTAATGAGATGTCAAGTGTTGTGATATTAGCAGATGCAAATAAATTTTGTTGGTTGGATCAACAACTATCATGTGTTTTGATGCACGTTGATACAAGTTCATAGAGGTATATATATTCCTATGAGGTTTGAAACATCCACTTATGAGGTTTGAAACATCCACTTGTTCTATAGATGCAAATGCAATGATTGCTAAGCTTTAGAATTAGAACCGTTGTTGGATGGCAGTCTCAACCATGAATCAAAAGCAATACATTTTGCTATGATATTTTTTTATGGGAAGGGACTCTTGTAGTTCATTTGAAACCTTTTGGTGTTAAAGTCCTTGCCACTAGACAACAATAGAACTCAAGAAGCATGGAGCATACACACAAATACATGAAGTATACACATGGATCATGAAGAATACACATGAACACATGAATTATACATTGGAAGCATGAATAATACACACGAATACAAACAATATACATGAAGTATACACTTGAATAAGTGAAGCATAAATGTGAATAAGTGAAGCACAAGTAATTGAAGCATTGCAAAGGATACAAACCACCATGAATGAAGCTTATTTACACAATACACATTAGACAAAGTTTTTTGAGTAATCAACAGTAATTAATTAAGCATTAGATGTAAACAAAATCCATGCCTACAACATTCAAGCATACAATTTATACAATACACATGATAACATCATTCAAGAACGGCAGTAGCAAAATAAGATTTTCTTTAATAAAAAATATGTAAGGCTATACAATGATATATATATTGATAAAAGTATATACAGTATATCCAAAAAATCCATACAGGCTTAGTACAAAAGAGCCATATGGACATAAAATGTCACATATATGTTGATAGTACAAAACATATGTTCCAAAATGCCACATAGGCATACAACAAAAGATCCTAATACATAGTCATTTCCCTTTAGGGGAAGGAAAAAGATCCCGTGCTGCCTTTGAAATTCGGTTGGATGGAGTGCTTGTTGGTTCTCTTGTCTTTCAAACATAATCACTAGTCCTCCACTCTTCACTCTGGACCTTCAACTGATACAATAAAAAGTAAAGATGCTAATGCATAGAAATTGAATTATGGAATGACACATAAAAAAATATAATCACTTACTGTATACATATAGCTATCATGCACATTTACAACATTACCACGTCCATGATCTAGAGTGACAACCACTTGTAGCAACCATCAAGATAAAAATTAAACTACATAAAAGTATCATGAAAAATTTCTATAATAGACCAAAAAAGAGAAAATATAATGTCAAATCGACTAATCTATTGCATACCTCTCTCAATGGATTAGAACTGGCTATTGCTGCAACAACTCCATGGTCCATCATTGCACCAACATCACTAGGGTTGTATGATGTCAACAATTGCAAATGGAACAACATATCTAATGGTAATATAAAGAAGTTCAGGTAGTCCCTTTATAACTATCATAAATGAAAGAGTAAATGGTTTGCCTCAGTTGAGACTATAGTATAGTGCTTATAGATCAGAGAATGGTGAAAGTACTAAGTCCACTAGGATAGTCCAAACTCTTGCAAATGCCAAAGTTCAATGCTCACTGAGATTCGTATTGCATATGCTGATGAACTAATGCTAATGAGGGCATACTGTCAAGATAGTGATGATGCCACAATAAAGTTCACATGAATGAAGTGAGGATTGCTATGTTACTAACAACTTTCAAAGGGATAATGGAACATACGATGAATTAGGATGTGTCTAGGGTTTTAATATAACACACGAAGTTGGTTTTTGAGGTGTGCAATAGTAATGGAGAAGACAAATTTGGTCAATGATAGAGGATAATGGAACATATGGTGAAATAATAGAGGGTACAATGGGATGGGAGTCAAATGCGATAATGGAATATGGGATGGACTAGAGTAGATTAATGGATGGCTAGGATGGGATAAAAATATGAAGGAAAGAATGGATGGAATAAAGGAATGGAATGGTGGACAAGGAGATAATGGAAGGAAGGAATGGATGGATAATAAATGGTGGAATGGAAGGAAATGGAACATGGAATGGAATAGAGTTATCTAGGATGTAATGTGGATAAAGATGGTATAACATAGAATGGATAAAGGAACATAGGGTGGAACATAGGGGATCATGGAACATCTAGTGTGAAATAATAATGGCACAAGATGGGAGAAGGAGTTGGAAGGAATGGACAATATAGATGGACATGGGAGGGACTGGAAGGAATGGAAATGGATGGATTAGGGAAGGGAATGGAAGAAATGGAAGATAATGGAATGGACAAGAGGGGGGGGTGGATGGAAATGGAATGGATGGATGGACACATGGAGGGAGGGAAATGGGAAGTAATTATGAGGGAATATTAGACCATAAAGTGAATTAGGCGGTGTCTAAGGTTTGAATATAGGACATGAAGTGGGAACTTGAGGTTTGTAGTAATAATGCATTAGAGATTTCATTAATAATGAGTAGAAGGAAAGGTTTCTTGTAATGACATGTGTATAAGATGAAATATGTATGAAGGTGGTATAATATATAAGATGTTAAAGATTGGGATATGTGATATAAAATGGTTAAAATATGTGTGATGAAAGGAATGGAAGAATGAGATGGACGTTGAATGGTAAATATAATTAGGATCTCATAAGACCAACCAATGTTTGTGTTTCTCATCAATTTTTTAGATTTGTATCTGCAAAATTATGAAAACTAGATAAAATTGTTTTACAACACCATTAATGAATAAAGGCTACCTGAGTGTAAGTTGTTTGAGGAAATGAATTGCGAGGTGTGGAGGTTGAAGGTCCACCAGGAAGTTGTTTGACATCCAAAGCATGTTATGAGACAAACATTCAAATATAACATTCAATTGTTCAAATGCAATAGTAATATCTTTAATACTAGTTGCATACCTATGGAATGAACGTCATGAACAAATAAGGGTATGTAGGAATGGAGCACGTCTCATGAACACTCCAACCCTAAAATTTCATCATATCAAAATTCTACTAATTTAGTTATTATTAATTTTCAAAATATAATTTAATAAACAAAATTAAATGAACTTGCTGAATTTTACCTGCGTATCAATGTTGTATGTATTATTCAACAATTCATATGTCATAGCCATCACATTTGCAACTGATGTAGGCTATGTAGCTGCATCCTGAGAACTCTGATAATCATACGTGCAAACAACACCGCAAGTGCCACAATGGTGGGGTGGAGCTCGGGGCCTACATGTCTCTCCATATTAGGCTCTATTAGAGACCTCACACACTGTATAATGGTCTAGGTGAGTGAGCTAATAGACTCCAGCCTGTCCACCTCTACACTGTCCTTAATAATGGAAGGAACGACGACATGCTCTACCATGGGTTTGGAAAAGGGTTTTGGTGGCAACTGTGGAATACGTCAAGTGCAATAGGTCTATCATGTGTGGAGCCCCCACCTCTACCTTGAAAGTCTAAGATGTCAAAATAATTTGGTATCTTATTGAGGAAAAACTTACAATAGAGTTTCCTCAAAAAGTATTGTGGCACCTCATGGTTATTGCATGGAGGTTGGTCAGATACCATCCACACTACTCCTAATTTTTTTTTTAAAATTAATTCATGGTGACGCCAATGGATGGGGAACCTCTTGCATGCATGAGACAAAGGTGCGTTGGTTCTCGGGTTTGTAAATAGGGCCCACATAGGTTGGTTTTGCTAATTTTTTATTTTTTCACATCTGCATATGACAAACCAGTAGCATAAAATTGTCTCATCTCATGCCTCTTATTTGACCAAAAAATTATTTTCTGTCATTTTTCCTACATGAGATACATTTGACTTCAACAATTCAGAAATCCCTCTTCTATAAGGGTGGGTTTCGACATGCACTCAAGGTTAATCTTCCAATTATTTGTTCAATGTCTCTTTTATTTCAATTGAATGTCTATTTTCCTTGTGTCTCTTGAGGATGCTTATTAATCATCATGGAGGGGTTTCCCTGTGCTGTTCTTTGTATAGGAGAATCTTCTATGAATAAAATCTTAATGTTTGGAGGTGTAGATTCATTCCCTGAGAATTAGAACAAAGTTTTATTAAAATAACCTATTACAATCTACATTCTAAATCAAATTTGATTTAAAAACAATTAAAATACATACCTCTTCATAATCTTTGACCTCTTTGACGTGTTGGCGGCATCCTCGTGAAGAATTGCAATCTAAGAGTGCAAAAAATGGAAGAGGTTTGGCGAATGTGAGTTGTAGAGTTGAAATCCTCCAAACCAAGCCATGGGTGAACAGAAAATGAAAATAGAAATGCATTTTTTTGTTTTATTACATCTTTTCTATTTGGTGCTCAAATTTGGTGTGTGCCAAATGGCATATTTTGACATTTTTTTTCCAATTTGGCATCAAAATTGTGTCACAGATTGGTGCACTTACCCTGCTTGTTATTTTAAATTTGTAGAACTCAAAGAGATCTATACACTCATCATTCTAGAATCAATAATAAACAATCTTGAATATTGTTTTTGGTCAAAACTAAACTCTATAGCCCAAAAAATAAGCTTTTCTATTTTATAGCATCAAAACTATACTTTTTATAGTCTTGTACTATTAGGAACAAGATAAATAATTTAAAATGATTAGAAAATTTTAAAAACAATGATTGATAAGATTCATGAAAGTACTTATAGGATAAATGGTAATAAACTATGGGATTTAAAAAAAAAACCTAAATGAAAGAGGAAGATGTCAATTGTTCATTGAAATGATGATTTTTTTAAAGTAAATAGACCCATAATAAAGATTCTTGACCTAAGAAAATCAATTATTAATAGTAAAAAATCTATTGTAAAAAATGTAACCAACACATATGAAAGAGTGGGTTCAACCTCATGCACTAATGATAGTTTAATTACATGGTGCATAATTACATCAACTATAGTAAGTAATCAAACAAAAAAATCTCTCTTGATAAGGAAAACAAGTCAAGCACTGAATATAAGTAGAACTATACTAATGAAAGCAATTGAGAGGTGTGAACGAGTTTAGGAACCAAATATCAATGAGCTTTGGACATTCTTTTGTAGACTCCTGCAAAAATACGAAGTCATAGTTGAAGCGTTAAAATTCATAATTGAAGAATTTTAGAAAAATGACACAAAAGTTTCACCTAATCAAAGAGATTTTGTAAAAAGGAGAATTGGTTGTCAAAATTATGAGCCATATCCAAAATATTTTATGGATATGACACAAAAAAAAATCTTCAAATTTATAGAGATGTATCCTCAAATAAACAATAGTTGAAGGTATTTTAAGATGGAAAAACCTTTTTATTTCAAAATAAATCACACATACATAACTTGTTGTAGAGTGCACATTGAATTTTCTAATTGTTATAATATCTTTTTGTATATGTGTGTAGATTTGTATACTAATGAGATTTTATAAGTGTATAATTGAAAAACTCCACATAGATTAAATAATTTTTTTATTTCTCCAACATTTTATGTGAAAGAGTGAATGGAAAAATGTTTAACAAGAATCATATTAACTAAAAAGGAGAATTACAATACTTGATGAATGATATGCATCATTCCTCCCCATAATATAATGGCTCTCTCAATCTAAGAGGGAGAGAATAAATCCCCATGGGATGCCATGAAATTTCCGAAGGGCCCCAAGTCACGTGCTTCAATTTCCTCCTTGTACAATTTCAAAGCTTGCGTAGCTACTTTTTTACCAACTGTACTAGAGTCAAAAATCCCGACAATGGATCTTGTGGTGAGAGAAACATGCATTGTATCAATGGAAATTTTGATGAGGTCTGCATAGTTGAGAGCTACTAGGTTATGCATGTAGATTACTCCCCATATAAGAGTCCCCATTATCTACACCACATTTTCAGTGAATTGAGAAAAATAGCACCATCATGGACGTGGACATCCACTCAACAGGAGCTACCAATGATATTGATAAATTTTGAACATACCTCCCCCTCCTTAGCCTTAAAGAGTCTTTGGACTTGTTCACCTATCACCTCTTCTTAACATTCACAATCCACCCAAACACTACATTCTTATTTTTTCCATTTCCAGCCCAGACATCAAGAGGTGGTTTAAATAGAGAGCCAAATCCTAGTGGGGGAGTGCAACAACAATGAAATCAACCACGTATTTTGGAAATCCATTGACCAACCCATGATTATATTCCGAGAAGATTCACAAAAACTCAGAGATTTCCGCCATTACTATTGAGAGTTATTTTACACTCAAACAATCTCCAATGTCCATACGGATTAGGTTCTTCCACAAAGAGATCAAAGATGAAAAGGGAACCATCTCAGTCGTTAAGATGAGGTCGAACACTAAGTGTTTCACAATGACATACTAATTTTTATTTAAAAATATTTCCCTGATCAGACTGTACAGGCCTATCCAGATCATCCCACACCATATGCACATTAGAGATCGTATGAGCGTACATAAATCTCAATAGAAGTGTTGATCAAATTCTATTAACTTCGTGTTTTGTTTTCATAAAAATGTGTACGTTTTTTGTTTCCATAAAACATGTATGCACTTTTTTTCATAAAAATGCATACATGTTTTGCTTTCATAAAAGAGTGTGTGTTTTATATGAGAATTCATTTACAAGCATTCAAGTAACTAAATTATACACAATTTTACACTCACCTTTGAGATCATTTTGTGAATCACCATTTTCCATCAATTCATCAAGCTTTGCATTATTCAACCATGGGTTAGGTTGAAGTTGAGCATTCCACATCAATTCCATCACTAATCAAATAAATGATCAAGTTAATCCATATTCCAATGAGATTCTACCAATTACTAATCAAAAGCTTAATTAAAGCATGAAACATAAAAGTAATTAAAATTGAACATGTAAATAGTAATGCAAATCTCATTCCATTGGGGGATTAGTGCTAGAATTGATGTGGAATGCTCAGCTTGAACATAATCCATGGTTGAATGATGCAAAGATTGATAGAGGTTGATA
>VDFB02123939.1:106057-126084 GCA_007258455.2 Sequoia sempervirens | reverse complement strand
TCCATGATGATACTGCACATACCCTTATGTTGACTTGAAGTACCTAGTTGACATGAAAATCAATCTTCAACACCTTATAACATTTCAAATCTACAAAAAAAGGTTGCAAATACACAAGCAAAAGGGGGAAAATGATTAGGGTTAGTGAATAGGGGTTTGCCTTTATCAAACCCTAGTTTTTGGTAATTCAACCCTTGAAAATATAATGAAATGCAAGAGAAAGATAAAGTAATAGCATGCAAAATGATATCAACTCACTTAACTCTTGATCTTGTAGTTCTGAAGTAATGTCAATGGTAGCTTCAAATTTCTTGAAAAGTGCTTTAATTGTTGATGTAAGATGCTTGAATGCTTGAATGTATATGTGGATAAGTGAATTTGATGAATGAGCCTTGAAATGAGATGAAAATCACTTATTTATACAATTCTTGTGCCTTAGTATCCATTTATACCTCATCACAGGCTGACATCAAGTGTTTTTTAATAAAATCCTGAAAGGAAATTTGAAATATTTTGAATTTGGGGCCAAGGGGGACTCATTGGCCACCCATGGTGTTGAAATATTTTGAATTTGGGGACAATGGGTCCCACCTAGGACCTAAAAACAAGTGTTGGGAATAATGTTGTATTTAATGTTATTTGTTAGGATAACATCCAAAAATACACTTAATTAAGTCATATGAGGGAATAAAAAGACAAAATAAAGCATGAGAAAGGTGTAAATAGTGAAGATGTGCCTAGAAAAGTGTGAAGGCTTGTTACAAGACTTTACAACACTTCAACATAGGACTTGTTGATGAGAAAAATAGTGATTTTTTGCTAAACTGTATTAAATAAAGTCTAGAAGAATGTAGAAATGTCTTACAACAATTCACAACACCTTTACAAGACATAGTTCTTTGAGTTTTAGTACCTAAATAAGCATGTTCAATCCATTATACAACATAAAATCAGAGCAACATAGTTCCAACACCATGAAACACTACCTAAAAAGCCTTGAAAATGAAGAACGACCATTTTTATATAGCACATTTAGCCCCCACTTTAGTGAGAGGATGAACCTACTTCAAAATCACACTTAAGTAGCCATGAACATCAAGGGGAGGGTTCAAATGCACTTACACTAGCAAGATGGAATCAACAATCAAGAGGGATGATCAAGCCCCTAGGATGAAGATCCCATGGAAAACTAAACATAAGGACAAAGGAACACACAAGTGTTGAAAAAAATTGGATGAAGCTTTGTTCATCAATCCAACTAGTTGTGAAAAGAGATCTAGGATGATTGTTTGAAAAAGGGAATATGTATACTCACTTTGGGGCCATGAAACTAGTTTTCTATGGGGTGAGAAAGCCTAGTTGTATACTCACTCTAGGGCCACAAAACTAGTTTTCTGTAGAATGAGAAAGCCCAAAAAGTAAGATACATATGCTAGTTGGTATGCACTCACAAAACAAAAAAGTGGCTATGGGGAAAAGTCATGCCGCTAGTTGGGCTTCCTGCTCAACCATGTTAAAGCTATACCACATGATAACTTTAACAAGGAACCACAAAGCCAAAGAAAATGTAAATTATAAGATTTAAGTAGTACGACACTACAGGCATGCAAGTTGTGTTATACAAGGTGGCCAAGAAATACAACAGTCTAAAATGCCAAAATGTGATGTGAAAGATTGTTCAAAGGAGTCTTGTTCATTTTATGCAAGGTCAGTCACTTAGGGAACATTGTGTCTAATGTCTCCAAGAGAGGACCAATCAAAGAATAGTATATTCACAACTTAGGGGATGTAGTGCATCACATCAAACCACCAAGAGGAATGCAATATGTTGAGATAGATCACACTTATGAAGGACATCACACACAATGTCATCCAAAAAGTGACAAACACATCACAAAACTGAGAAGGCTACAAGAGGAACCAAGAATGTAAATGAATTATGGTATTGTATGCCCCCCACTTTAAAGGAACTGATACACATCATTCTATGAGAAATTACTTGAAAGTAGAGAAGAAAAGAAAACAAGATAGGAGAGCCAACCTAGAAAGCCCTATGCCAAGTCATATGTTTCAAAGTTAGGTTGCATCATGTTAAGAAAAAGAAAGAAAGGGAGTTGCCCCCCAGAAAATAAATTACACCAAACACATAAGGGATCTATGGATTTTGGGTTAGTATGATTGTTGTTTCAATGTTTTTATGAAAGAGCGTGAAATTTTCATCATTCCCCAAATACACATAGAATTTGGAAGAATGAAAAAGAGAGCTTAAAAGGAAGTATGCCTTTGAGTCAACATGAAAGACATTAAGGTCTGATGCCCAGCATCGCCTCAAAAGGAAACACAAGTGAAAAGAAAACGGTAAAAAGGGAAAATGAAATGAAAAACTTTTGGGTGAACATGAAGGAGAAATTTTTATCTCAATGTCTTTCACATCCCCAAAAGGAAAACAAAAGAAAGCAACACCGGCGATGGTGAAGCTTTTGGGGCCATCCTGGGAAAACACAAAACACAGAAAAAGTATTAAGGAAAGCGAATAAATATGGAAGAGATATAGAGAATCTCTCACGCTTTGTTTTATCCCCAAAAGGAAAAAACAAAACAAAAATGAAAAAGAAAAGTACCATTTGGGTCAACATGGAAGAGACATAGGGCATTTCTACACTTTGCGTCATCCCCAAAAGGAAAACACAAAAAAAAATTGAAAAAGACAAGGATCATTTGGGTCAACATGGAAGAGACATAGGGCATCTCTACGCTTTGCATCATCCCCAAAAGGAGAACACAAAACAAAGCATGACAAATAGAAGAACAAAGGTATGAATAGAAGAAGTGGACAAAAGGGGAAAATATCAAATACATGATACAGGGGAACATGATACACACATGAAAGAAAAGGAAGAAAGAAAAATAAAAGGCTAGCTAGGAAGATGCAAGTCATATAACAAGTCATTTTCCTCCCAATCATGTTCATTATAATGCGAAGGTGGTTGGCTATCCAAATGAAGAAGTGCAAGCGTCGAACTAGGAGTGGTACCAGGTTCTACACATGGTGGAGATGATTTATCATTTAAGCTCATTGTGGATGAAATTAAAGAGTTCAAATCATTGTGTACTTCCTCATCTCTTTTAGCGATCATTGCATCATCATTGTCATTATCAAGATTAATAACGATGGGAGGACGAAGCGTTTTTTCTAAGGATGGGTGTATCAAGAGTGTTGGTTGTTGGATGGGTTCATTTTGTTGTGAGTGTTGGGATGAATTATCATGTGGCAAGTTAGGAGAGGGAATGTGATCATCTATTTCTTCTAGCAAGGGTGGAGGTTGATTTTATTGATTTTCTTTCATACGAGATTGACGAGCAAGGAGATGACAGTGACACCTACATTCCCAAGCACCGCAGTTTTGTTTAATTCTATTCTGGAGTTGGTGAGGTGTAATATTGGATTGATTCATCATAGGTTCTTCCACTTCCAAAGGGGCAAGAGTAGGAGAAATCGAAGAGGATGGATCAACCACTTTCTCTTTTTCTTTATATACTTGTTTGATACGAGGAGTTAGGACATGAGTTAGTTCATTTTCCCTTGGTTGTTTAAACAATGGTGAGGAAGTGTCAAGAGGGATTTGTTTAGAAGTTTTGATGGTTTTTTTAATATCACATTTAGGTGTAATCATGGTTTCATCTAGAATAGGATGGGTGGAGGTGGATGGAGATGTCTTACGAAGAGATAATTCAACAATCTTTTTGGCTTTAAACATTTGATAAGCAATGTAAAAGAAATCCTTACAAGGGGTGATAGTTTCCATGGGTTCAGGCAAAAGGCTCCTAATGAAAAGTTACCTTTGGAAATAAAGGATTAAAGCCACTATGGTGTACAGTGAATATCCCATTGCCATGTGGAAACTTCAAGAACTTATGAATAACTAATGGGACCACTCTCATTAAGCAAAGCCAAGGAATGCCTAGCCGCAAATGAAATTGGTTAGATTGTGTAATAATGGAAAATTTTACATCCAAAGTCTTAGGTCCTATTTGTAAAGTTAGCATGATTGATCCAATCGTAGGGCATGCAAAACTAGTATGTGTCTTAATCCATGAAGTTGGTTTATTATAGTCATCTTGATATAGATAATGTAATACTAGAAATTCTTTTGTGATCACATTCTCACCACAGGAAGGATCTATTAATATCCCATTAGTAGGCTTATCATAGATTTTTCTAGCTATGTAGAGAGAGCCATCAATAAGTTTTTGTAGTATATCTTTAGCAGAAAAAGTAATATCAAGAGATAGTGGTTTGTCCCTTGCAAGAGATAACGTCTATCGTAGCTACAAGTTTATCCATAGGACTAGCTTGGGTAACAATATGAGGCATATCAGGTTATTTGTTGTGTGTATCAATAGTCATTACATTAGGCTTTTAAGGTTCACTAGCCTTGACAAAATGAGGTAGTATGTTTAGGCATAGGGTTGGCGAAAATTTGCAAATTTTGGTTAGTGGGTGTGACAAACTTATTGCCTTGATCATTAACACCCATAATGGTCAACTGACCTAAATCAATGAGTTCTTGATCTAAATGTTTAAGATGCTTGCAATGTTCAGTGTCATGGCCATTTTGACGATGAAAATGGCAATAAGCGTTAGGTTTGGAGGTAGATGGTAAGGGTTGATTAGGATAAAGTGGTCGAACCAATGGTAAGATAAGTATGTGTTTTTGAATTAATTGGCTCATTGTATGATGGAGGGTGTCAGGTAAAGGGGTGAAGTGTCTTCGGATTTCCATAATGGCATGAATTTCATAGTAGCTATCATGGAATTTTGAACTTGTGGATTTTGTTGTGGTTGGGGTGAAGGAGGTGGATTAAATTGTAAAAATCCTCTATTAGGTTTATAGAAATTTTGTGTGTTGTTTTGGTTTTGATTGTTATGTTAAGGTTTGTCAACTCGACTAGAAGTGGATTTTTACCCACGATTTAAAACGAAATTTTGATAATCACATAAGGTTGTACACACAAATGAATGAATGAAGGGAATTTCATCATGGTAATTTAATCTTGAAGGTTAGTGTGAAAATTCTCAATAAACATCTTCTACAAATGTGCATCTGGAATTTTGACATCAACTTGAGCGTATACGGATTGGTAATGGGAGATGAACTCTATCACTTTTTCATCTATGTTTTGTCTACATCTCATAAGGTCGGCCATTATATTTTTAGGTATCATGTGCACTTGAAAGTGATTAATGATTTAGCTTCCACTAATTCGTTAAATGAATGGATGGAATGATTGGGAAAGTTGGAAAACCATTCTAAAGTTGTATCTTTCAAGGTCCTTCGAAAAAAATTTGCTAAAATTTTATCGTTAAGGATAATGTAACTACACAAAGTGGTATAAGAATTGACATGGTTGATAGGGTCTCTTTTTCCTTTGTATTTCTTAAACCTCAACATTTCTATCCCTTGTGGCATTGGGGTACATAATAATTCTAATGATAAGGGGTTACTGTGGACAAAATATGTAGGTGGAAAGTTGATGTTGCATGGATGAAACAATGTTAAGGATTTGTATAATAAAAGGATCAGGATAATTGGAGTTGAGGTGGAAGGGAAAATAGTGATGGAGTGTAGGTGATATTAGGGGAGGTGAAAGGAATGCTTACGGGTGTGAAAGTGGTGGAAGGAGCTTGTGATACCACAAAATAAGTAGGAATGCTAGTGAAAATCAGGAAGTATCCACATAATTAGGTTGGTGCATAGTTGTGTGGACTTGTGGATTGGTGAAAGTTGGTATGGAAGCTATAGTTGAAGGGAGAGGGATTTGAGGTACTCCTTAGCTTACAGGAATGTTTGCAGATTGGGTATTTGAAGAGGCATTTTTATTGTAAATCTTGGCATTTTTTTTCAACACTTGCAAGCCATCATCACTCTCAATTAGGTGATGAAGGCTCTCAATAGCAGGTATAGTAGTGGTGGAAATGTTTTTAAGTGACAAATCTTGTTGTAAATGTGCAAATTCCTCATGAATATTAATGACCTTTTCTTGTGGGAGGGATTTTTTTTGGTTGTCAACATGCATAGGATGGAAAGGTGAAGGCATAGAAGTGGTATTGTTAGGGCCTAATGCACTATTGTCCATACCAGGAGTAGGAGCTCATGAGATTCCAAGGTCCATAATGAAAGTGCTATCGTGGGATGCCATGAATCTAGAACTTCTTCTCACCAAAGTATTATTAATGGGCCACCAAACACTCATGCAAGTACCAGAAAGGAAAGGTGGATGGAAATGTGAGCTAATCTAAGAATGTGAAATGAAAATAACAAAAAATCTACTAACTGTAACAAAGATGCAAAGAGAGAAAATAGAAATGCAAAAAAATGCTAGAAAAAGCTCAGAACTATTGTCTAAAAAGTGCAGAGGGTTTGATTCGCCCTGGGTGGCGAATGAGTCCCAGGATGCAATTTGTTTATGTTTTTCAAAATTTTAAGAGTGAATTAAATATTCTACAAAATGAAATTATAGATGCAGAATGTAGATTTTTATTTTTTCAATGAAATTGAATGCAAAAATGAAAACCAAATGAATGTTTCACTAATGCAAAATGAAAGGTCCTAGAATGCAATAACAAATCAATTCCCTAATTGAATGCTAATGCAAATGGAAACTAGGATGCAATATATGAATGCAACTAGAAATTGAAAGTGTTCAAACGTTAGGTTCACCAAAATGTGACATAGATTTTGGGAACCCAAATGCTGGATCTTGCACTTCTAGGGTTTTTCACCTAAAAGGAGAGAAATTTAGGTCCAAAATTCTTATGTAACACTCAAATTAGGATGTGTGCTATGTGATATGATATAAATGAACTTGAAAAAATGCAACTGACTGATTAAGATGATCTAAAATGAATGCAAAAGTGCAATTAAAGCTATGTTTGAAAACACATTGTGATATGCAAACAACTATGAAAATGAAGAAATTATGTAGAACAGAAGGTACAGGGGTAAATCTAAGTGCACTTGGATGAAACATGAATTGTATGGAGCATCTGGAATGTTCATGAATTTTACTAATTTTTTATATTAGGACTCATTCATCCAGGGTGGCGAATCAGTCCACCTACTGATAGAAAATTGTCAGGAGCTAATTTTTATCTGTCAAGATCTCAAATCTGACAAAGTTCAAGTTTCTAGTCCTAAGGTGGGACTCATTCACCATAGGTGGTGAATCAGTCCTCTCCCAAATTTTTGAAAAATTGGAGACAAATCTGTAACACTAGATCTGGGAATGTCTGCTTGTCAGGTTGACAAAGTCAAATCTATAGAAAATGGACAAATAACTCTCTCCAAGCTTGAATTTGACTCATGTTGACTTGAAGTACCTAGTTGACATGAAAATAAATCATCAACACCGTATAACCTATACAATTTTCAAACAAAAGGCTACAAATACACAAGAAAAAGGGGGAAAATGATTAGGGTTAGTGAATAGGGGTTTGCCTTGGTCAAACCCCAATTTTGGTAATTAAACCCTTGAAAAGATAATGAAATGCAAGAGGAAGATAAAGTAATAATAAGCAAAATGATATCAACTCACCTAACTCTTGATCTTGTAGTTATGAAGTAATGTCTTGATCGAAGCTTCAAAGTGCTTGAAAAATGCTTTAATTGTTGATGTAAGATGCTTGAATGCTTGAATGTATAGGTGGATAAGTGAACTTGATGAATGGGCCTTGAAATGAGATGAAAATCACTTATTTATACAATTCTTCTGCCTTAGTATCCATTCATACCTCATCACAGGCCAACATCAAGTGTTTCTAAATAAAATCCTAAAAGGAAATTTGAAATATTTTGAATTTGGGGCCAAGGGGGACTCATTCGCCACCCATGGTGAATGGGTCCCACCTAGGACCTAAAAACAAGTGTCAGGAATAATGTTGTATTTAATATTATTTTTTAGGATAACATCCAAAAATACACTTAATTAAGTCATATGAGGGCATAAAAAGATAAAATAAAGCATGAGAAAGGTGTAAATAGTGAAGATGTTCCTAGAAAAGAATGAAGGCTTGTTACAAGAGTTTACAACACTACAATATAGGACTTGTTGATGAGAAAAAAGGTGATTTTTAGGTAAATTGTATTAAATAAAGTCTAGAAGAATGTAGAAATGTCTTACAACACTTCACAACACCTTCACAAGACATTGTTTCTTTGAGTTTTAGTACCTAAATAAGCATGTTCAAACAATGATACAACATAAAATCAAAGAAACATAGTTCCAACACCATGAAACAAGACCTAAAAAGCCATGAAAATGACAAAGGGCCATTTTTCTATGGCACAATTCATAATTAAAATAGAAAATGAATAATAGTTATTTGTTAAATTAAAATTAAAGTATAATTTATATTGGTGGAAATCTGAGAATCTACTTTAAAAACCTTTTTCATTTTATCAATTTTGGGTAAAAAAAAGTCATTAGCCACATACCCTACACATACCCACACACAATACTATTTTCACTTCATACTATCCATACAAACTCCTCAACCTAAAAACTATCCAATATATATATATGAGATTCATCTGCAAGCATCAATTAGGTTGGCCTAATTAGATGCAATCATTATTCACCAAAAAGACTAACAGCTGGCTCCAAGTTAGTACAAAACTTCTCAAAAAATAATCCAGGTGTGTAGCATCCTACAATATGTTGGCATGGATCAAAGATAGGTCACACATATATATTCTCAACAAAAATTAATCCATTACAATTGTAACATAGATCTTGGCTCCCTAAAATCTCTAGCTCCTTCTTAGGGCTTTTCACCTAGAAGGAGAGGAAAATGGGCCAAAATGACTTTGTTATCATTAGAAGAAATGGAAATAGGGGTGTGAAGTGTGTGTGTGGATGTGTTTAAATGTTGGAAATTTAATGAAAATGTAGATTAAGGAATCTATTCTAGCCTAATGCAAAAGTTTTGAAAAACATAATGTCTATTCAAACAACTTGACTAGGAATGTAAACAAACTGATACAAAAAATAACCCAATTGAATATATGAACCTAGAAGCTGGAATAGGCTAGAATGAGGCTTTGAATACTTGCAGAAGACACCAAAAATGCTCACGAGGATTGATTCACCATGTATGGAAAATGAGTCCTATTTTTACCAGAAAGTGTTGGAACTAGTTTTGGAGAGTTGGGTATCCAAATCTTTAGAAACCATTGTCCAAGCCTAGAAATGGGACTAATTCACCATCAATGGAAAATGAGTCCTCTTCTAGAAAATAGAGAAATCTATATTGGATTATGTGGCTTAGGATCTACAATTCTGTTTCTAATGAATCTTCAGATCTGAATCTGCAAAACTAGACATGTAGACTCTCTCCAATCTTGAAATAGGGCTTGAAACACCATGAATGACTTTAATGAGATGTGAACACCTTTTTTCACCTTTCCATTTTATAAATCTACATACACAAACATATGCAAAGGGGGAAAAGTGTTGAAGGTTAGGATATGGGGGTTTTCCTTGGTCAAACCCCTTTAGGTAATTAAACCGAAGTGATAAAATAAAGTAATGAAACATGTAACAATGGAGATGATTACCTTGTCATGATGATTTTATCTTTAAATTATACAAAAATGGAGGAAGATTCAGCCCTTGAATGCTTTAGAAAGATAACTTGAAGACTCCTAATGAAGAAACCCTAACTTGGTTGATTTGGATGAGAAGATAGAAGATGAATTAATGATGAGAAATATAAAAATGAGTTTTTTTTATGTAAAATGAGGATAAAAACATTTATTTATAGAAAATTGTGTCTTAGTACTTGATAATACCTCATTACAGGCCAACATGTAGTGAAAATAAACTTTAAATTTCACTTTTTTCCCACTCAAAGGTCAAAATGGGGGTCAAATAAGACTCATTCACCACACATGGTGAATGGGTCCCACTTGGATGAGACTGATTCATGATGCATGGTGAATGGGTGCCATAGGGGCCATTCCAATAGCTCAAAAGCTAATGAATAAGGAAATAAGGTTTAATTTGCAACTTTGTCAGGTATTTGATCAATTAAAGCCTCAAGATGCACAATATGGGTCATTAGGGACCTACTAGTGATTATGTAAATGTTAAATAAGGCTTGGGACACTTAAATCAATGAAAGTGTGATTAAATACACTTTGCAACACTGAAATTAGGTCCATATAGCCTAGAAGGGCACAAAAACCAATGTGAATGTGCAAGGCACATTACAACACTAGTTTATCATTGAGTTTACATTAAGAACCTTCTAGATTGATGTAATAATGTTATTAAACACATTTTATAATGTTGAATTAGGGAGAAATAAGTTGATCAAGTCTAGAAAAGCATGAAAGTCCTTTATAAGACTTTACAACACCTTTGCAAGATGTCATTAAAATCATTCTATTTAATTTACAAGGGTCCAAGACCTAGTGTGGATGCATAGAATTCCTCACAATAGTAGATTAAGACCTCATTTAGTCCATTTTATTATGAATTAATCTCATGTCAAGCAAAGGGTGTATTTTTCTATGACACATTTAGCCCCACTTTAGTGAGAGGATAAACTGCTTCAAACTCACACTAAAGTAGACAACTTAGGGGATGCAGTGTGTTGCATCAAGTCTCCAAGAGGAATGTAATATGCTAAGATAGATCACACTTATGAAGGACATCACACCCAATGTCATCCACAAAGTGATGAACACATCACATAAATGAAAATGCTACACTAGGAACCAAGAATGCAAATGAATTATGGTATTGTATGCCCCCCACTTTAAAGTGGTTTCTAACACCATTGCAGTGAGCAATTGCTTTAAAGTAGAAGAGAACATGAGAGTTTATCTGAAAAGCCTATTCCAAGTCATATGTTTTAGATAAGATATGGCATTCAAAGAAAGGGAGTATGTCACATGCCACTCAATCTTAAGACATTTCGTTCACATCTCAAGCTTTATCTTATATGTTCATGAAAGGTTAACGAGTAGTCGAAAGAGACAATGACAAGTGACATATAGGGATAAGGCTATCAAACCCCTTGCCCCCAGTTCATGCAGGATGAAGATGAGCCAAGTGGATGATGGTATGCTACCCCTTACAAGGGATGTGAAACATATAATAGTGAGAATACTATGATCCTACTATGTGGTATAAAAATATGCATGAATCACTATTAAAACAAGCATACATATATAGGAATTATGATGTTAAAGAATGTATCTAAATCAAATGCAGTTTAATAACAAAATTATTTAAGAACTTCGTATCGTCCTCTAGTCTTAAATGTCCTAGTAATTCATTCTCTCAAAGCTTATTCCTACACAAATCCCTAAGATTTCATCTAAGAAATGAGTAGCCTTTCCATTTGCAATACAGATTATGAACCTACATCTATATGGTTAAAAGACTCAACTGTATAAAATGATAAATGGGCATGGTGAAATGAGTTGATATGCACAAAAATGATATGGAATGAAATACAATGCAAAACATGCTAATGATAATGGGGTTGTAATAGATTCTACATGCTGAATTAAGTTATGAAATTCATGAAGGAGCTATGATCTAATTTTTTTTGACAAACTAATCTAATTGCTAATCTACAAATGCAAGTGAAACTCTAAAGACTCATGTAAAATTTTGTAGAGTATTATTATGCAATTGCTCCTTATGCCAAAGCAGTAAATTGGGCTCAAATTATAGATTTTTCCAATGCTTGGGGTGAGTTAGCAGCCATTAGTAATCAAGATTTAATCTAGAGAACCCGACAGAGAAGAATGAAGAAGATCGAGAAAACAACGTATATATTCCCTTTAATAAAACCAATTTTCCAAGTGCAAGAGGGAATCATTTGGATGAAGGAGCCATGTGTCCTCAAGGTTGTTAAATTGTTGAGAGTAATTATGAAAATTAGAAAATAACAATAATCATTTTCATGTGACACATGGTGAGTTCGAGGATGAGGTGGAAGGTGGTTAGAGAAAAGTATGTAAAAATGTGGAGTAATTCAAATTTAAAAATTTGAATTAAATGAAAGGGAAGTGAATTAAAATAAAAATATATATTTAAAGTTGCTTATTTTAATTAAATCGTGAAAGAGGTGAATTGGAATAGAAGAATTAATAAGAAAGGAACAATGTAAATAAAGTTGATTTTTTTATATATTAGAGGATTAAAAATTTATTAATTAAATAATTGATATTTAATTAATATTCTCCAAACCAAATTTGAGTGTATACATATACAACTATTACATGGAAAGGAGCAACAACTAATGATATTTATATATTGATTTGGGATGTAACAAGGGTAAAGGTTTCTTGAAAAAATGGTTGAGGATAGTATGGATGTTTAGTGAGGGGTGGTTGGATGGGTTGATAGCTATGAAAGGACAATCACGAAGACTATGGGTGATCCCACAGTGGTTTACAATTTTTGGCCAACCGGCATTGAAATTATTATTTTTAACTAAATCTTCACTTTCGGGCACCTATAGCAGCTAAACTGTGAGAAATTTGAAGATGATGCAAACTAGAGTTTTGTGATATTTTTTCTATAGATTCTAAATATATTCTTTTCAAAAAATTTGAAATCAGATTGCACTTCTTTTTCCATCTTGCTCAAAAATCAGTTTTTTTCAAAAACAACATTTTTAAAACTGACGCCACCGTGATAACACATAATTTTTATTGAAGGATAAAATTATAATTATTTTGAATTTAGATTTGTAACTTAAATATCTAGTGCTTCCACTTGGTTAGATAGTGTTTTATTGAATATTTTTTCTTTAATCATGTTTCAAAGTCAAACCAATTACAATCGACGATTATCGATAATGCATAACTTTTGTATGTATTGAAATTCAATTTATTTTGGATAAGGACTTTAGTATCTAGTACACTATATTTTTCAATTTTTTTATATCTTTATTTTTCCACATGTGCATAACAAAGAGCTTGATTTTTCAGTGAAAAACCTACATTCACTAAAAATTAAAAATTAATATAATAATCAAATTTAATTTAATTAAAATTATACTTTTTTGGAAGCTTATAATAATGGATACATACTTAAAAAATAAATAAAATAAATGAATTCATTTGATCCCCTGAATGGTAAATCAAAAGTGGTTTTTTATCAACATTTTGATAGGTGTAAAGGAGACTCTGTTATAGGTATGGTTTAAAACTAGCGGGGTTCTATCCAAGGGGGATTGGTCTAAGGGGGTTTGATGAAACCTTCTTCAATTGGAATCCTTTAAATGGAACTTTTCAAGTCTTAAATCATTATATTTTCTAAAAATATGTGATTTTAGCAAAAATCAGGATCTCCTAGAAAGTGTAAACCACTATTGTGGCTGCACCTCTATGTGTTGGGAGAATGAGGTTAGGTATAGTGTGAGCTTGCATAGGGTGATGATTAAGGGTTGAATTTGTTGCAGTAGAAAAAGTGAGGATAGGAGACTCTATTTGGTTGTCGGTTGTCACTAAGATATCATTCTTATTTGCCATAAGATTGACCCTAGGAGGAGTGCTAATATGTCCAACATATGTCATAATTAGATAGGAAAGTTAGCTTCATCACTCATAGGAGAGGCATCAATATAATGATTACTAGGAGTTTCATGGTTACTAATGATTGTAATTTTGTGTTCAAATAGAGCTTCCAAAATGGGAGAGATATCAGAGAATGAAGAAATAAGTGTATTAGGAGTTTCAACAATAATATCTTCTAACACAAACCTATCTTCTTCTTGGGTAGAGAATATATTTGAAGAAGAAAATGTTGGATTGTCATTTATACTTACATCCTCATGTCCTAGAATTTCTTGTTGAGTATGTTTGTTATAGTTCTTATTCATATCATCCACACAAATGTGTTTTCCATGATCATTCACTATTGTAGCATTTTCACAATGAGGACTCGATAAGGTAGGGGAAATGATTTCATCTTTGTGTGTCATAATGTGATTTCATTTGTGTGTGTCATAAGGTAGGGGAGATGATTTCATTTATAAGGAAGACAAGAAATACTTTCATGATCTTCAATGATTGTGTCTTCTTTCATTAAGATACCTTCATCACCAATGGGGGAGATATCAGGAGAAGAACAATAATGATTATAGTGGTTATGAATGCTTGCATTCTTTTGGAGAAATTTTTTAATGGATGATTTAGAAGAGAGGAAGTCATCTAAGGCTTCATCTAACATTGCAAAATCATCACGACTAAAGGGATTGGATGTTATGTGTGTTGTAATTGGTTCTTTTGATGTGTTGTGTGATTGGTTGTGGATATTTGCGAGAGTTTCCTCAATGTAAGCTGATCTAAAAGGACTACGAAATATGACTAAAAATGGAACCTGCAAGAGTCTAAATGCCATGAATGCAAATGATGATCATTTCTAACAAAATGTAATATAAATACATAGGATGAGATGTAGCCTTTTAGATTGCAAATAAAGTAGTTGACTGATGTACTAATCCAAAAGATGAAATGTTGTAAATGCAAAAAAAGAAATTTAAACAATGCATGAGATGAGATAATTGAAGCAAGATGTAACAAAATGCATGCTATAGAAATGTAACTAACTGATATATATAGGTAAAGGAACCAAACAGAAGCCTAAAAACAAATTTTTGAGTTCTATAAAGTGTTGTTTCAAGGGTCAGAAGGGACTGATTCATCCAAGGCAGAAAATGAGTCCCAGTATGAACCTTTTTCAAAATTTTCAGAATTTTATAGCTGATTTTAATGTGTTCTGAGTGCCAAGGTGTAGGTATAAATGAAGAATGCAGAATTTTGGAGCTATCCAATGATGAAAGATGCAAAAAAGCAACCTATTATGCACTTTTACCCATGCAAAAATGAAATCCTAGAATGCAAACTAACTAATGCAAAATGTAATGAAAGAAAATATAGGATGATTAGTGGACTCCAAAATCATAAAATAAGGAATTCAAACAGCAGGTTCACCAAAATGTAACATAGATTTTGGCTCCCCAAAATCTCTAGCTCCTTCTTAGGATTTTCACCTAGGAGAGGAAAATGGGCCAAAATGACTTTGTTAACATTATAAGAAATGGAAAGAGGGGTATGAAGTGTGTGTGTGTGTGTGTGGATGTGTTTAAATGTTGGAGAATTAATGAAAATTAAGATTAAGGAATGTATTTGAACCTAATGCAAAAGTGTTGGAAAACACAATGTGTATTCAAACAACTTGACTAGGAATGTAAACAAACTGAAACAAAAAATAACCCAGTTGAAGCTATGAACTTGAAAGCTAGAAGAGGCTAAAATGAGGCTATGAATACTTGTAGAAGACAGCAGAAATGCTCACTGGGACTTATTTTCTATGTATGGCGAATGAGTCCTATTTTTGCCAAAAAGTGTTGGAACTAGTTTTGGGGAGTTGGGTATCCAGATATTTAGAAATCATTCTTCAAGCCTAGAAATGGTATTGATTCACCATCAATGGAAAATGAGTCCTCTTATGGAAAGTAGAGAAATATGGATTGCATTATGTGGCCTAGGATCTACAATTTTGTTTCTAATGAATCTTCGGATCTGAATCTACAAAATTTGACATGTAGACTCTCTCCAAGCTTGAAATAGGGCTTGAAACACCTTGAATGACTTTAATGAGATGTGCACAAATTTTTTCACATTTCCATTTTATAAATTTTCATACACAAACACATGCAAAGGGGAAAAATTGTTGAAGGTTGGGATATGGGGGTTTGCCTTGGTCAAACCCCTTTAGGTAATTAAACCAAAGTGACGAAATCAAGTAATGAAACATGAAATAGTGGAGATGACTACCTTTTCATGATGATTTGATCTTGAAATTATACAACAATGGAGGAATATTCAGCCCTTGTATGCTTTAGAAAGCTAACTTGAAGACTCCTAATGAAGAAACCCTAACTTGCTTGATTTGGATGAGAAGATAGAAGATGAATTAATGACAAGATATGTAAAAATGATTTATTTTTGTTACATAAAATGAGGATAAAAATACTTATTTATAGACAATTGTACCTTAGTATCGATAATAGCTCATCATAGGGTAACATGTAGTGAAAATAAACTTTAAATTTCACTTTTTTCCCACTCAAAGGTCAAAATAGGGGCTAGATAGGAGTCATTCACCACACATGGTGAATGGATCCCACCTAGATGGGATTGATTCACCATGCATGGTGAATGTGTCCCACAAGGGCCATTCCAACAACTCAAAAGCCAAGGAATAAGGAAATATGGTTTAATTTGTAACTTTGTCAGGTATTTAATCAATTAAAGCCTCCATATGAACAATATGGTTCATTAGGGACCTATTAGTGATGATGTAAATGTTAAATAGGTCTTGGGAAACATAAATCAATGTGAAAGTGTGATTAAATACACTTTACAGCACTGAAATTAGATCCACATAGCCTAAAAGGCCACAAAAACCAATGTTAATGTGCAAGACACATTACAACACTAGTTTATCATTAAGTTTAAATTAATAACCTTCTAGATTGATGTAATAATGTTATTAAACACATTTTATAGTGTTGAATTAGGGATAAATAATTTGATTAAGTCTAGAAAAGTGTGAAAGTCCTTTACAAGACTTTACAACACCTTACAAGACATCATTAAAAGCATGTTATTTGATTTTAAAATGTCCAAGACCTAGTGTGGATGCATAGAATGCCTCACAAAACTATATTAAGACCTCATTTAGTTTATTTTATCATGAATTAATCTCATGTTAAGAAAAGGGTATATTTTTCTATGGCACAACAATATCAACTATACATTAGATCAGCCAGGGATAGAGCTAATAACAAAATGCAATCAACAAAATAATGCTAACTTGCCATATGAGCACATGAGCACAAAAGATTTTGAACTTACAAGCTTCCAACATCCATAAATATTTTCCCAGAACCACATGCAACATTTGATAACCATTAGTGGAGGATTGCAGACCAAAATACCAACACCAAACTATGTTTTAACCAGTCAACACTGTAAGTGTGAATAAGTAAATAAGTAAAAGAACTAAAACACTTCTTAATGAAACATTATATCAAGATTTAAGATGAATTAAACTATTTTAAAGCACAAAAAACATGAAAGCATCTCATTTTCTCCTATCTATAAAGATTTATCAAGTTACAAAGGGCTCTCAGATTTGTAAGCACCGTAACTGTTTAAAATGTCTATCTAGAGAATGAAATTGATGCTAAATGAAATGATGTGATGATTTATAATGAAAATGAAAAGCTATGATGCTATTGTAATCTATATGGATATGAAAACTAATAAATGGAAGCTACAATAAAAACTATGATGTTGATGTGATGTGAATTCTATTGATGCTATGTTGCTATGATGCTAAATGCTATTGCTATTGATATGATTGCTTGATTGCTATGAATATTATAGAGTAAGAATGCATAAAGATTTAGGGTCCATTTCCTCTGAAAGGAAGTTTTATATATAGATTTATGACAGCAATTTTGTGACGGGGCAACACAACAGAGGCCTGGATTCAATCTTGAGTTTTGAAGGGTGAGAGATTGAGAAGCTGGAGTTGATCATGGAGATTTTTCTTCCCCATGAAAACATCAAGCAAGATGATAGGAAATATCAAAGGAAGAAGATTGAGAGTATTTCCTGCAAGTTTGTCCCCGAAGCTTTCCCGTGAATGCCAATTAAATTAATTAGATTTAAAAAATCTAATTTTATTGGTGAGTGAATGGAGGAATATTTGATTTATGCCTTTATTTGAATATTTTTTATTTATTCAATTTAGAAAAATAGGAAGATTTAATTAAATAAAACAAATATTTTATTATGTGATTATTTAATAAAGAGGAATATGATAATTAAATAAATCTTTAGGATATCTTTATTTAATTAAGAGGAAATATGATACGATAATTAAATTACACAAATTATTGAGGTTGTGTATTTAATTTAAGATAGAATTAATGGATAAAGTATAGAAGAAATAATAATGATAATACCAAATAAATATATTTAATTTTATTTATTTAATTAAGAGGAAATAATATGATAAAATAGAAGGATTAATAGTGAATTTAATATAAATAAATGTTTCTATTTATTTACTAAGTAGATGAATTTAGGATTAATTAGTCAAATAAATTATATTTAATTAATTATATTCTCTATACCATTTTTAGGTGTATAGCATTTTTCCCCTTTGGAGGTGATGTAAGGTTTATGCATTGCTTCAAAGAAAAAATTCTATTTGCTGTCATGGTATCTAAAATTCTCAAGATGTCTCCAAATCGCCCCGCACATTGTTTTGTTTATTATAGATATAAGGCCTCTAAGAGACATAACAATGATTTTTTATTTTTATTTTTTCAATAATTTTTCAAAATTCTAATGATTTTGATGATTGATGTAGACTTGATGAATATTCAGTGATGAAATAATTTATCTCCCAATAAAGAATACCAATTTTTCTAGATGATTAAATGTTACCCCAGGATTTGTTTTGAATTAATTCCCTTTTTAAAAAAATAAATAAAATAACGCCACAAAAATCCCACCTCCAATAACCTATAAAAGGTAAAAAGAGTCCTTTTCACACTCATTTGTTCAATTTTGACTTTTGAAATGTTTCTGAGAGAGCTATTTGTGCCACGTGGAGTGATATGTTGATTCCTTATCACACCCACCATTTTGAGTGTGTACGTCATCACTAGCGCCCTACTGCCTACAGACCTTTGGTACATACCCTTTATCCCCTCGTATTTTGTACCTTGTCTCATTTTTTGTGTAGTTTTATGAATTTTTTATTTTCAAATTCTTTTAGCATGTTTATTTCTCATTGTAGCACTTTCATTAGGTCATTTAGTGCTTTTAAAGTTATAGCACATTAGGCTTCTATTTTAGCGCTTTCAAACTTTAGCGCATAGGTACCCTATTTTAGTGCTTAGGTGTTATGAATTAGTGCTTTCATAGTTTTTGCACTTTGACTGCGTGTAATAGTGATTTTGACTAATTAAATGGTGCATGTCATGATTTGGTGCTTTGAATCCTATTTTAGCACATTCAAATCAAATTGATGAATTTTTTCAACTTATCCTTGATTTTGTCAATTTTTTATTTTGTCAGCTGTTGGTTTGATATGATTGATTATCTTGATCAAATAGATGATGTTTGACCTCATGATAGTTGAGGTATGATGTTTGATTTGATGATAATCATCCACATGATAGGTGAGGAATAATTATACTTTGATTGACATACCTCATGATAGGCGAGGTTCAATGATACTTGATGATTTGACCTCATGATAGGTGAGGTTCAATGATGTTTGCTCATATATTTGATCAAAAGTCTCACTAAGAGCTGATTAGTTTTGATAGGATATTTTGATCTTTGATGATTCGACAAAATGTACTAATTTTGAAAATTTCCTAATGATAGGAGTCGTTGGAGAACCTTTAGGTTCGAGAGCAATTTTTGTGGACATTCGATCTGATACCCCAGTTGGCATAGCCTGACATGGCTATTATTACATGTGGTGGACTATCTCCTCTTTCATTCATGCCCCAGATTAGGATTAATTGGGGTCTATTGACAACGCTAGCCAAGAGGTGGCATAGCAAGCGTAACACCTTTCACCTTCCTACCAGTGAGATGACAGTCACCCCAAAGGATTTATGGTGAATTTTTTAGCTTCCCATTGTTGGAGATGTTGTCATTTATGATTCTATAGAGCAGGGTGGGAGTGAGGCTCTTCAAAGTGTGGTTGAGGATGAGCATATTGCTAGAGTGGATTCCATGGCAAGAGATGGTAGTTGATAATGCCACTTTACCTATAGTGCTTATTATATTTATCGTTAGATTCCTTTGTCCTAATCATAGGTCAAAGGGATTTTCACTTGGTTGGGGCCGAGTACTGAAGAGTATGGTTGTTCAAGGGACCAGATTTTCTTGGGGAATGTG
>VDFB02123939.1:89274-105957 GCA_007258455.2 Sequoia sempervirens | reverse complement strand
TTTATATAGTGCTTTTAATCTCTGTTATAGTGCTTCTATAAATCATTATCTGGATCCAACACGATCATCATTAGTAACTTCATTTCTTTAGTTGGTTTAAAATTTATCAATCCTAGGATAGTCACTTCTTCAATTTGGTTTAAAATTTATTAATCTAGGGTAGTCACCAAAAATTTCAATTTGAGATTAAAAATGAACATCATGTCTTTTTGTGAAGCAATGTCTTCACTATGAAGCAACATCTTCACATAGATAGAAAATTGTTGTTTGGGCTCTAAAAATTGAACAAGTTGTTTTTTGTGTTTGTGTGGTGATAGACATATACTCTCCCCTTAACTAGGTCATCAAAACACCAGAATTATCCTTTATTTTATGCATTTTAAAGCTTTATTAAATCCTTTAGAAGGCCTGCCATAGTGGGAAAAAGTACTCACCCTATGGGAATGACCTAAGTGGGTAACAACCAAAGCCATGTTTTCCACCCCACTCTAAAATTTAAAGCAAATATGGGGAAACCTACCTTTTTCGGAAGTGTGCATGATAACCATCCCCAAAACCTTTTTTCTAAAGGTTGGGAGGTCTCCTAAGGGAGTTTATCACTTGCCACTCTGAACAAAAACCCTTTCTAAGAACCTAGTGTAGTATCCAACTGAGTCAGTAACTAGACATTGTAATACTCACAATTCAAGGGAAGGGAAGAATCTGCTCCCAAGATAGTCACCATATTATTTCCAAGGAATTTTTGCTCAGGGGATCAAAAAATCTAACCTTGAGTATGCACTTAGAAAAGACAAAAACACGGGCACCCTCTAGGGGGTGACACAACTATGTGAGTCAACACAATTTTAAGTTGCGGGCTGTTGAGTATAATGATGACCTTTTGATTATTAAGAGTGAGTATGTCTGAAGTGATTTACTATTATCAAACCAATGAAAATAGGACCATGCATGGTTCTTTTGAACATACACTATCTATTTAGATTACAACTCTTAAAGAACAACTGTCTACATTTGATTCTTGTGTATTTCAAAATGATTAAAATTCAAATAAAAGATCATCCTAAATAATACAACTTGGACAAAATCAAATTGAGAAATACATGATTAGAGATTGGAAAACCATAATTTTTTTAGGAAATCTCTTGCTAAAAGAATAAAAATAACCAAGAAACAACTTAGTTACAAAAACCTTTTGAAAATAAGACATTTCTTGTATCAGAATAGGAAGATTTTGCTTCATCATAGGACATTCATCCATAGGTTTCATCATTTCGCTAGGGGTTACACTGATGATTATGCTTTAGAGCGCTTGTATTCACAAGCCTATATTTAGAGAAGATCTCTTTCATATGAACCTAACCATAGTCAACGTATTAATCAATCCTCCATCCCACAACCTACCATTGAATGCTCCACCTGAACTAATCAGTTCTTATAGTAGATGAATCTTGGAAACATTAGGTTTTTCCTCCAAAATCAGGGAATTACCACCACAACTTATGACCATTTGGTGACCTACAACTCCTATTCAATAGCTAGGCCTTACAACACCTATTATACAACCTAGCCTTACTCACATTGAAGGTACCCAAACTCACATTATCAACAGTTTGAGAACATTCATTTTCAAGGAAAATGAAACACCTCATCAATTTCTCATAGCATCCATCATCTTGAACGAAGAAGAAGAAAAGGAGAACATAGCAATAGGAAGACCCATGTTACTACCTCCTGCTTGACAATATGTAGTGAGTAAACATTGCGATAAAATATTGAAACCATCATACAATATACCTTATGACCATTAGGCAACCTACAACTCCTGTTCAACAACCAGGGCTAACCACACAAATATTTCAGCCCAGTAAGGTACACATTGAAGGTACCCAAACTAACATTATCAGCAATTTGAGGACATTTATTTTTGAGAAAAATGAAACACCTCATAAATTTCTCACAAGATCCATAGTCTTAGATGAAGAAGAAGAGAAAGTAGACATAATAGCTACAAGACCTGTATTACCACCCCTCGCTTGGTAATAAACAAAGCAACACTTCTATCATTTGTTATAGCACTTCTACACATTATTATAGCCCTTCCATAGTTGAAAACAATGCTTCTACCACTTTTTTTAGTGCTTCTACCACATATTATAGTGCTTCTATCAACAGTGAAGTAAACTTTGTCAGAGTTATAAAATTAGTGTTATAGCGCTTTTGCAGTCTATTCTAGTGCTTTTGCGCTATCTTTTAGTGCTTCAAAAATAAAAAACAATGCTTATGCCATCTGTTTGAGTGCTTTTGGTCAAACTTACAATGTTTCTATCAAAAACATTACCAATGAGCCTTTTGGCACATTAGTGGTTTGTTTTAGTGCTTCTATTTTGTTTGATAGCGCTTCTACTAGACCTTTTAGCACTTCTGCATTTTATTTCAGTGCATGTACCCTCTGTATTAGTGCTTCCACAAAAAAAAAATAGAGACCTTTTGGAAATGTCTGTCAAATTTTTGGTCATTAGAAACACAGGTTTTTATCAGTCAGAAACATTTCACAATTCAAATAGTGTCCTAAAAACCTAAAACAAAATAGTTTTTTTACAAGTCAAAATTATTTCAAACATAAACCCAGATCTTGCAAATTAAAAAGTGTCAAATTATCAAAACAAATCTATATTATTGAGTAAATTTTCCTCATAAGGATTCTAACATCCTACTATCATGAAACAAAAATCAATAATCAGATTTTCAAATTAGCCTCATCAATAAAATACATCATTCTATTTGACTTCGTTAAAATCAAATTGACACCAATCACAACACAGAAGATCAAAGTTTAGTGAAAACAACCAAAAAAAATTATGCCAAACTTGACAAGGTAGCAAAGACGAAAATTGAGAGAGAAAGAAACTAAAAATCCAAACATGACTGAAGAAAACCCCTTTTACCAATTCCAACAACATTAAAATAATGAAATAACACAAGAAGATATACAACACACCCAACAAGACCCAAATTTTCAAAAATCTATGGAAAAGGTCTTAGAACAAGACATGGAGAAATATCTCTTGATGTTAGCAGAATTAGGTGCCAAACTTCTAAAATATTTTGACATCAATCGGTTGAAGGAAACACCTAGAACAAATGAAACATAACCAAACCACACCTAGGACATAGATCAAACAGTTCAAATATAAAATATACAATAATAGATTCAAAGTATGAAAATGGGAACCACCGAGAAATACTTATTATAAGACATTTTTCCTTAACCTTTTCATCCGAGTGTGGATATGTTACCTTTCCCTAGACATTGTGAATTTCCTAAATATGATACATACAATGGTAAATCGGATCTGATTGACCATGTAAAGGAATTCATAACAATGAATCTTGAATTTGCACAAGAAGATACTTACCTCATGAGGTTATTTCCTAGGAGTTTGGGAGCCCATTGTATGGAATGGTTCTCCAAGTTATAACTAGGGATTTGATCCTTCAGAGAATTCGTCAACAAATTCAACTCCCAATTCTCCTTCAACATACAACACGATGTAACCATAAAAGATCCGTATAACCTAAAATAGAAAAATAGTGAGACATTCCTATCATTCTTACAATGTTGGGGAAAGTTGTTCGCTAGATATCCTTGATCTATACCTAAATAAGAGAAGATTGAATTATTTATTGACAACTTAAATGATCAGATGAATTATAGACTTGAATTGGAATGTCCCCCAACATTCAAAAAAGTAATCAAGAATGGGCTTAAAATCAAAGAAGCTATAGTCAAATGGGAAGTTATTAAACACTACAATGATACACCAAACAACACAAATCACTATGGAAACAATGACAAGCCAAAATTTTGGTAGAAAAACAGAATCACTGGAAGCACTGATGCTACAACTAACAATACAAAACCAGTATTCAATTTGACAACAAAAATTGTCAAAACAAATCAAAATGAAAATTAAAACAACAATCAAAGCACTACTCAAAACAATAACACCAACAATGGGGAATCTTGACTGTCATACCAAAGAAAATCCAATCGATGGAGATTCACCCCATTAGGATAAAGTTTGGAATCAATAATGAGAGACCTCATTTTAAATAGGCTCATTACCCTACCAGAAGCACGAAATTGGGAGCCAAAGGTGAAACCATCCTGGTGGAACAATGTAGATTATTGCAATTTTCACAAGAATAAGGGACATAAAACAAACAACTATATGCAACTAAAAAATTTGATACAAGACTAGATTGAAGCAAAAAAGGTGTTTTTTGAAGGGCATCAGACAAATAATGATCACACTACATTTACCAGTCCATTACCCAACTACAAAAAAGGAGAGTCTTCTTCAAGTGGTAAAGGAAAAGTATAAACTATGTCAATGACACCACTATTCTTTTCCTTTTTGAGGTTGAGAAAAATGGCATTGATAATTAGATAGATGACATAAACATCAATGATATTGAATCCCTCAACATGATACCAAGCACAAAAACATTGGATAATCAAATCAATGTCCTAAAGATCGAGGAAACACAAGACCATCAACAAGTCAATATAATGACAAGGGGCAGCCCAAGGTGATATTAAACAAAGTTTCATCCAAAAACACTACTCCCACATCACATCAATACAACAACGTGGACCAATTACAAAAGATACCCACACAAATATCCATTCTAGAACTTGTCAAAATTTCACCATCACATAAAGAAGTTATGGAATAGGCTCTAGTAGCTACAACATTCCCCAATAACTTGGATTTTTTTCAATTCCAAGCCATGGTGGGACATCTTACCACACCTCATTGTCTTTCGTTCTCTAAAAAAGATGATGTTTCTTTAAATCACCCACATAATGGAACCTTAGATATAGAGGTTCTAATCCACAAACACCACGTCAAGCATGTCATAACAGATGGAGGAGTTGGGTTAAATATTTGTACTTTGAAACTAATTCATACACTAGGCTATTTCGACAATGCCATTGATGCCAAAAGAAAGATAACAATAAAGGCATATGATGAAGATGTAAGGTCTTCCAAGGGGCCTATTGTACTTTCAATTCAAGTAGGGCTGATTATCAAAAACATTGTTTGTCAACTCTTAGACAAGGATCTAACATATAACATACTATTGGATTGTCCATGGATCCATGAAATGCAAGCAATACCTTCAACATACCATCAATGCCTAAAATTTCTAGTAAATGGACAAGAGGTCACCATATTAGCTGACAACAACAATCTATGGACTTGCAACATGTTAACAAAAAATCAAGACACTCTAGTACCTCACAATAGATAATTCAACACTTTCACTTCATCCAGTGGTGACAAAAAACCCAATTTCTTATCTAAATGGGTTGAGAAGAAAGATTAGGTAAAGGAAACAAATGTTGTAGACATGACTATATCAAACACTGAAGGTCCTATGAATGAGTTATCACAACAATTTTTAGACAAGGTTAAGTTAAAAGACAAAGGCTTAGGAGAATATTCCCTTGAGCAATATTTGTGTCTATCCCAATTTCTACTATCACCAAAATCATATGGACAACCCATATCAAACAAACCAAGTTCATCACAATGAATCACAACTCTAAATGAAAGGTTTATAAAATCAAGTACCCTTGAAGATGAGTCAGAGGATAAAGCCATTATCAATTGGCTATATAAGGATGAAGAAGCCTCAACATCAGTGAATATCAACATCAAAATAGATCAGTATGGAAAAGGGAAGGCTATTTTAGAAAAAAATGGGCTATGAAGGGAAATGACTAATTGGAAAGAGAAAGGATGGTATTATAGAACCTATTCAATCTCTAACATTGCAGCCTAAATACAAAACAAGATTAGGCTAAATAGGGAAAACAAAAGAGGAAGTAACTCAAAAAGTGGTAGAAAGGATTCTACAAATTAGAGATGGTTTTGACATAGATTCCAATGAGTATGAATGGGATCATTTATCTGCTACATCATATACTAACCAAAAAATTGATGTCATTCAAGCATATACTAGGGACAAAGTTCAGGAAATAGACCATTTATTATGGGATCCACAAATATCAATGACTCAAGTGAGGATGATCAGACATCGAGTGAGATAGACAACTTGGAGGTGAGTACTATCATAGACCTTGACCTTCCTACCAAAAAAATTGACCACCTAGCTATCAGAACACTCACAACTATCAACCTTACTCAAACTGATGACTTATTACCCTTGAGACATCCTAAACTTATTGACTGGGAACCCACCGAACGTATTCATTTACCAGTCTTTTCAAATGATGATGCAATGATAAACTATCTTTTTATTGATGAACCTGATATGAGTTCTATCCATAACAGTCATAACTCCGCTTCATAATAGGAGGGTGCCAAACCTTCCAGTTAAAAAAATGACATCAGGAAAAATAAATCTAATGGTGAAAACCTTTCTAAGGCAGCATTAGATTTTGAAAAATAAAAAATACAAAAGGTATCCAACAGTGAAAACCTTTCTGAGGTGCTAAAGGATGGAATATTTGACACCCTCCTAGAACATTACCATGATAGATCATCAGTACTAGTAGAACCGACACAGTCTATAAATCTAGGAACAACTAAAAAGGAAAAGTTACTACATCTAGCAGCATCCATGAAAGAACAAGAGAAACCTGCATTCACCAAATTATTTGAGGAATGACACATCAATTTTGCATGGTATTATTCTGACATGTTAGGATTAGATCCAGATCTCGTCATGCATCATTTGTCACTACCAAAAGGAATCAAACCATTTAAACAAAAATTGAGAAAGATGCATCCCCACATCACCCTGATGGTTAAAGCTGAGTTGAAGAAATTATTGGATGTAGGATTTATCAAGTCCATAGATTATGCAGAAAGGATCTCAAATATTGTGCTAGTATCAAAACTTGATAATAGAATTAGAATATGCATGGATTTTAGAGATTTAAACAAGGCATTCCCAAAGGATGACTTTCCTTTACTCATCATTAACATAATTGTCAATCTAACAATAGGACATGCCATGTTATCTATAATGGATGGATTCTCAAGGTATAATCAAATAAAAATAGCACCTAAATATTAGGAAAATATGACATTCACTTGTCCTTGGGGTACATTCTATTGGAATGTCATGCCCTTTGGATTAAAAAATGCAAGTGTGACATATCAGTTGGTGATGACCACTATTTTTCATGACATGATGCATACTTTCATGGAAGATTATGTGGATGAAATCTTAGCAAAATAATACACCAGGGAAGGACATCTAGAGATCTTTGATAAAATCTTCACTAGACTAGAAAGATTCAATGTTAGATTGAACCCAAAGAAATGTGTGTTTGGGGTAACATCAACAAAACTCCTTGGTTACATAGTGTCAGAGAAGGGTATTGAAGTAGATCCAACTAAGGTTAAAGCAATAATGGAGATGTAACTGCCTAAAAATATCAGTCAATTACGGTCCGTACAAGGTAGGTTACAATCCATTAGTAGATTTATCTCCTAGCTGGCAGACAAAAGTCACCCATTTAACCATCTACTTCATAAGAATGTTTCATTCAAGTGGGATCATGATTGTGAAACAAATTTTAACCAAATAAAGTGGTATTTGGTGTTGCCTCCAATACTCATGCCACTTGTGGCAGAAAGACCACTATTACTATATATCACAACAACTAACATATCTTTAGGAGCTCTATTGGCACAAGAAGATTTCGAAGGAAAATAACAAGCTATATACTACATCAACAATACTCTCAATGGATATGAAATAAACTACACATTCATAGAAAAAGCTTGTTTGGTAGTAGTATTTGCAACCTAGTAGTTGTGACACTACATGTTGACTCATATAGTCAGGCTCATAGAGAAAATAGACCCCTTGAAATATCTACTCATAAATCCGCTCTAACAAGGAGAATAGCAAAATGGGTCATGATTTTAAGCAAGTTTAACATCCAATATGTCAATAGGAGGGCCATCAAAGGATAGGTAATAGCAGATCAACTTGCTGAACCTCCATTACAGGATCATCATCCAATGAACATTGAATTTCCAGATGTAGACATCCAAAAAATTTGTAACACAACAAGGGAGGCTCTATTTTGATGGATCATATACACAAAGAGGATCTGGGGCAGGAATCCTATTTGTCATACCTCAAGGACACACCATACCAAGATCCTATAGGTTAATGTTTCCATGTACCAACAATGTAGCTAAGCTCAAAGCATTGAATATTGATATCAAAGTAGCTATTGAATGAAAAATAACAAAAATACAAGTGTATGGGGACTCACAGCTTGTCATCTATCAGGTAAATGATGAGTGTCAAACAAAGGATGAGAAGCTGATGCCATATAAGAAAATGATAGATGATCTTAGAAAGTAATTCATGGATATCAAATTTGAGAAAATACCAAGGGAAGAGAACAAAACTGTAGATGCCATGGAGACAATTGCTTCCCTTTCGTAATTACCAGAAAATCAAGGTCGTTATGAGTTTATGGTAGAACAAGTATCTAACCCTGCGTATGACTATCCTGATTCACAGAACATATGCCAAATAAATAACACTCAAACCTCACAATATGGAGAGATATATAAATATCTCAAAGATAATATCCTTCCGCTTGATATCTCTAGAAACCAAAAGTGTAACTTTATTTGTCAATCCATGTGACATACATTGATTATTGATGTACTTTACCGTCGAGGTCGAGATGCTACTCGTATTTGATTTCTGGAACATCATGGATCTAGGACATCCTTATGAGAGGTCCATGAAGGTATTTGTGGGACTCATTCAAGTGGGTTCACCCTAGCTAAGAAAATCCTCCATTGAGGGTATTATTGGCTGAACATGGAGGAGTCCTATCAATATGTTAAAAAGTGTCAGAAATGCCAGATTCATGGTAATCTAATTCATGTGCCAGCACAAGAGTTACATCCTTTCACATCAACATGGACCTTTTGCCAATGGGGACTAGACCTGGTTGGAAAAATAAATCCATCTTCATCCAATGGACACAAGTTCATCATCACAACAACATAATATTTACAAAAATGGATAGAAGTGGTTCCTTTGACAACATTCACTGGAAAGCAAATATCATCTTTCATACTCAACTACCTCATTTGTCGGTATGAGGTACCTCAGTCCATTGTCATAGATAATGGTAGGCCTTTTAAAAATTTGGATGTCCAAGAATTAGGTGAACAATTCCATATCCAACAACATTTCTCAACATCGTACTATCCTCAGGGAAATGGCCAAGCAGAGGCCTCAAACAAGACAATTCTAAAAATACTAAAGAAAATGTTAAACAATGTTGGATGTGATTGGCATGTTCAGCTAAATCCTACACTATGGGCCTATAGAACCAGCATTAGGACACCAACATGAGCTACACCATATGCCTTGGTGTATGGATCAAAAGCCATCTTTCCCATTGAGGTAGAAATACCATCACTCCATGTCTCACTCAAGGGTATCATTACAGATGAGGAGTATAGAGTTTCTCAGCTATAAGAACTAGAATTACTAGATGAACATCATTAGCAAGTTGTCAATCATTTGAAGGCCTACCAACAAAGAATGTCAAGGATCTACAATCACAAGGTAAAACCTAGAGTCTTTCAAGTTGGAGACTTGGTCCTCAAGGAAAACCATAGGAATTAGTAGGATAGAGAAAAAAAGGGAAATTTGAACCTAACTAGTTAGGTCCCTTTGTAATCATATCAGTGCATGGATCAAGAGCATATCATTTGTCTACACTTGAAGGGGATATGTTTGATGAACCTATCAATAGTATAAATCTTAGAAATTTCTATACCTGAATCACCCAGTGCATGAATTAGTTTCTAAAATGGTTACCTTGATGAAAACCTAGCAAACATGCATCTTGGTGACAAAAACAAAAACAAAAAAATGAAAAAGAATGAAAGTGCAATAAAAATATATAGTGAAAACTTGGAAACATGTGGTATTTGTGATTCAAATCAGCTCTCCCATCTATTTGGACACATGTCATGGTCAACACTTCCACCATCATTTTACATCCACTATCATATCATATCTCATGGCATTGTCTTACCCTGGCTTGGGGGAAACATTTGAACATCATTGGGGGCAATAAACATTGAGTTTAACAAAATAGGAAAACAACATGTCAAATGTAGCAAAATAATGATTGAAATACAATCCAACATAGAATATCAATCACCATCAGAAATACATCAAACATCCATATCACATCGAAAAATACAAAAAAAAAAGAAGTCAAAAGGTCAGTATAAAAAATCCAACAAAAAATGTAAGTTTGTGTTAGTCGAACTACGTGGTATCTACATGTATAACATAGGAAAGGATACCTTGATCAGCCCCCAAGGCCCCTAGGATAGGTCTTTAGGCTAGGTTTGGATCTAAAAATATCAAAACACAAAAACATCACAAAAATCAAGATGGATGATCTAATCTAAATAATGGTTGAAATACTTTAAGCAAAAGTTGGATATGTTGTACTTTGATCTTTTTTACCATTTCTTTGGAGCAACTCGATGATGCATTGAACTAGAGAAGCTAGGAAGAAGAATCGTATTTTTCTTTATCTACTATTTGTGAATTAATCATAATTATTGAGTGAATCGTCGTTGGAAATACTCTACAAAGTATCATGGATGGCATTCCAATTCACGTAGGAAAGTGGTTAATTCTTGTTTGTTTACACAAAAAATGCTTAAGTCATGTCAGTTTAATTATACCGATGCTTGTGTTCACTTGCAATATCAAAAATCATGAAAGTAGTACTCAAGTCATTATCTGTTTACATTATACCTTTGATGCTTGTACTCACTTTCAACATTTTAAAAAGCTCAATGATGATACAAAGCACAAAAGTACTGATAAAATGCCAATATTTTTTCATGTAGATTTGCATGGTAAAAGTAGATTGCATTCATGATAGTGTTACATCTGCAAAGTATTTGTTACAAAATTGGTGAATCATTCATTAAACAATTATCTTTTCTCATAATTAGATTGAGTATACTTGACAAAAACATCATCATGATCATATAGTTGCATCATCATATTCATTTTGCATACATTAGAAAGCATTTAATCATCATTTCCTCATTCATACATTTGAATCAAATCATTTGGAATTCATAATATCATATTTTCCATATCACATAAAATATTGCATAAAGAAACTCTCAAAAATAAATCTCTATCATCACATTTTTCATTCATCCATCAAATCATATCACATAACATATAATCATTTAACATGCCATTTATCATACACCATTTCCATCCATTTATTTACATCATATATCATTCACCATTTAAATTCATTTATTACATCATATTCATTTTGCACTAAAATAAAAATACACCTCATATCGTATATCATTTAAACACATCATATGATCCATAATCATGAATCCATATACATCATGCCTCCATATAACATACATCCATACATCATCATTATGCACATCATAAATAAAACATCATACATCAAAGCATATCATTATGATATAAACTGCATCCATAACATCATAATATAAGGATCATCACATAGCATATAGAACATAGAAAATAAATGCATCCATCATAAAATCATATAGAACACATAATGCATTGATAAAATCTACTGCATATCATATAGATCTCAAAATCACAAATGTCAAGTATACAATGATGTCTGAAATGAAGAGAGATATAACATCAAAAATGGTTGTATATCAAAATAATTGAAGTGTACATTACATCTCAAATACAACAAGGACAACAATCATGTGTTGCTAGCTCTAGAAGGTGTAGGCATCACAGGATCAATCCCCCCACCACCGCCAGACGTACCAGGATCTATGGGATCTCTCCAAAGAGGTTGTGTCACACTTGCACTCACAGTCCTAAAATGAGTCATGCTAGATCAAGACTTCCTATAACTCACTCTGCTTTCCGAGGAGGGATGGCCGTAGTAATCCACCTCTCTCCACCAATCACCAGGGAGACCTCTCTCTCATATAATGTCTGCTAAGGAGATACCATCTTCTAGTCTTTATAATCTTCGGTTGTAGCCTAGGCACCTTTGCACACAAACCCTGAAGTAGCATCCTCTTAGCTGTCAAAGATGTAATCTAAGCTTTAGGCTGCCTATGATCTACCTAGCGGCACATCCCTCTCGGTGAAACCGATCTGCCAATCATGACGTGATATGGCTAACTAAGCTGCGATGCTAGAGCCTACGCATGTGACTAGATTTCACGCTTTGCATCTGTGCCTAAGTCTACTCTAGTAAACCTTGAGCTTGAAGAAGCTTCTACTAAACAGTCTCTATCTGCACCTATAGACTAGCTATTTGCAGCTGATCTGAAACATCCCTCACTTCCTGCCTCTTACAAGGCACTATCTCCTCTGGAAAATCTAATGCAAGGCCCCACCCACCTACAACCTCTCCACTATCAAATCTATAGTCATCACCATTGCTCTCATCCCCGCTACTCTCCTCTCCACTATCCTCCTCCTCACCAACATCCTTCTCACCACCGACATCCTCCTCACCAACAACACCAACATCCTCTACCTCAACCTCAGCCTCCTCTCTCCTCCACCTACGACCACGTGCAATGACAACATCCTCCTCTATGGGTAATGGAGCAAGCTCATCTAGAATGGTAAGACGTGGAAAAGGATGCAAAGCCAAAAACTCAACATAGTCTGCTATAACTAGTGGCTCAATAATGTTAGGATGGATATCCCACTCAAAGGGCTACAAAGACTGAAACTCCTGAACAATAGCATCATATGACAAAATGGGCCCCAATCCTGCGGAATCGTGACGGGCATAATGAGCAACACCCTAGGGAATAATTTGAACCATACCATACTATCTATACACCCGTATGATAAAAAATATCTCCAGTAACCAACAAGTTCAACCAATCAATATCATTGACTGACAGAGAAAAGGCACCTAAATATCATCCCCGTCCCAATGCTCATAGTCAAGGTACGAATGCCATGTCATAGACTCTATGTCATCAATCACTCTCCTCCAATACTCTAACTTACCCAGTCTAGATTGAGTAAGACGACTGGCATATCTGAACACATATGGTCTCATAGGTGGTCTTTATCTAACTGGCACTAGACGCGTAACAACTATGTGCTCCCACTCCCACACCTGAAGAAAAGTGACACTAGCTGACAAACTATGACCTCCAAGGTAAACTGTCGAATGCAAATCATGATACAAGTGGGCGAGCATACACATGCCCCAAGCAAATCTGGTGCCATGAACAACCATACTCTCCAAAACTCGGCCCCAACCAATAGAGAATCCCTTAGACCTGCGATCAAGACTAAGGAATCCTCTGATAAAACCAACAAGCACTGTGGGAAAAGTGGCATATGCATCGACCATCTCATGCCATGGAATCACTATCCAACAATCTGATCATCCTGAAACACCCTCCGAAGAGCATCAGTGTCGCTCTGCTCTAATGAATCATATACAACAACGTCACCCACAACTAGTATCTGCAAGATCCTCCAGACATCCTCTGGGGTGACTGTCATCTCACCAGTAGGAAGGTGAAAGGTGTTATGCTCGCTATGCCATCTCTTGGCTAGCACTGTCAACAAACCCCGATTAATCCTAATCTGGGGCATGTATAATAAAGAAGATAATCCACATCAAACAATGACTATTGTATCAGGCTGTGCTAACTATGGTATCAAATCAAAAGTCCATGGGAAACGCTCTCGAACCTGAAGGTTCTCCAACACCTCCTATCATCAGAAAATTTTCAAAATCAGTATTTTTTGTCGAATCATCAAACATCAAAATATCCTATCAAAACTAATCAGCTCTTGGTGAGAATTTTTTATCAAATCTCATGAGCGAACATCATTGAACCTCACCTATCATGAGGTCAAATCATCAAGTATCATTGAACCTTTCCTATCATGAGGTCAATAATCAAGGCATCAAATCAACCTCGCCTATCATGAGATACGTCAATCAAACTATAATTATTCCTCGCCTATCATGAGGATAATTATCATCAATCAAAGATCACACCTCGCCTATCTCGAGGTCGAACATCATCTATTTTGATCAAGATAATCAATCATATCAAACCAACACTGACACGATTAAAAATTGACAAAATCAGGGTAAAAATTAACAAACTTCATCAAACTGACATGAATGTGCTAAAACAGGCATTTAACGCACCAAATCGTGACATGCACCATTTCATCGGTCAAAAGCGCTATTATAGGTGGTCAAAGCACCAAAACTACCAAAGTGCTATTTTATTAATTCAACACGCTAAAACATTGGGTCAAAGTGCTAAAACAGTCATCTGACGCGCTAAAATTTCTATCCTAAGTGCCAAAACTACGAAAGCGCTAATTCATAACACCTAAGCGCTAAAACAAGGTACCTATGTGCTAAAGTTTGAAAGCGCTAAAACACTAAACCTAAGTGCTAAAACAGAAGCCTGGCACGCTAAAACTTTCAAAGCGCTAAATGACCTAATGAAAGTGCTACAATGGAAACTAAAAGTGCTAAAAGAATTTGAAAATTGAAAATCCGTAAACTACACAAAAAATGATACAAGGCACAAAATACGAGGGGATAAAGGGTACGTACCGAAGGTCCGTCGGCAGTCGGGTGCTAGTGACGTTGTACATGCTCGATCTGGTGGGTGTGGTAGGGAATCAACATCTTGCTCCAAGTCACTCAAAAATCTCTCACAAGATTTTCAAAAAGTAAAATGCACAAATGAGTTTGAAAAGGACCCTTTTGACCTTTTATAGGTTATTAGAGGTGGGATTTTTGTGGGGTTATTTTATTTATTTTTTAAATAGGGAATTAATTCAAAAGCATCCTGGGGCACTTTCTACATCAATTATCGGGAGATAAATTATTTCATCACTGAATATTCATCAAATCTACATCAAAATCATCGAAAAAACATAAAAAATTCAAAAACCATCAAAAAATCAAAAAAATCGTCAATTTATCTCCCAAGGGGGCATATATCCACCATCACCTGAAAATCATGTCTAGGGCACACTAAAATTTTTTCATCAATACTACCAATAAATAAAGAGGTTCTTTTGAAGCTAAATGAGTGTGAAACATACTACCAAAGAGGGGAAATACACCTAAAATTTATTTGAGAATATACTCAATCATCAAATATGATTTATTTGACTAATTAATCTTAAATTCATCTACTTTAGTAAAATAAATAGGTTGTTTATTCATATTAAGTTCACTATTAATTCTTCTATTTATCATACATTTTAATCAAATAAAAAAAATTAAATACTTTGTTTTATTAAATTATTATCATTTTTATTTCTTCTATACTTTATCCATTAATTCTCTCTTAAATTAAATACACAACTTCAATAATTTGTGTAATTTAATTATCTTATCATATTTCCTCTTAATTAAATAAAGATATCCTAAGGATTTATTTAATTAGCATATTCCTCTTTATTAAAAAAGCAAATATCAAATATTTGTTTTATTTAATTAAAATCTTCCTATTTTGCTAAATTGAATAAATAAAAAATATTCAAATAAAGGCATAAATCAAATATTCCTCTATTCACTCACCAATAAAATTAGATTTTTCAAATCTAATATCTAACCGTATCTTCGTCAGAAAGCTGAGACAAACTTGGGTAGCCCTCTCCTTTCAATCTTTCCTCCTCCATCTTTCCTATCATCTTGTTTCATGTTTTATGGGGAGGAACAACTTCATGATCAAATCCAGTTTCTCAATCTCTACCCTTCAAATCTCTGATTGGAATCCTGCCTTCAAGGAAGCTGCCCCGCCAATCTCCATACATAAATCTGTATATACAAATTTTTCTCATGTGAATGGACCCCGATTTTGTGCAACCCCATCACAGTATTCAGCAGCAACTCGCTAAATCATATCAATAGCAATCAAGCCATCATAACATCATAGCATCAGTAGAATTCACATCACGACAACATCATAGTTTTTACTGTAGCTTTCATTTATCAGTTGTCATATCCATATAGATTATAGTAGCATCATAGCTTTTTAGTTTCATTATCAATCATCACATCATTGCATTTAGCATCAATTCCATTCTCTAAATAGGCATTTTAAACAGTTACGGTGCTTACAAATTTGAGAGCCCTCTGTAACTTGATAAATCTTTGGAGATAGGAGACAATGAGACACTTTCAAGCTTTTTTATGCTTTAAATTAGTTTAATTCATGTTAATCTTGATATAATGTTTCATTAAGAAGTGTTTTATTTGTTTTACTTTATTACTTATTCACACTTACAATGGTTTAATGTTCATCTTGTTTCCATGTATAGCTCAGTATCATAGTTCAGTGGGAGCTTTGGTAGGATATGGTTATCTTCATGTGATTTGAAGAGGTTTTAACATCTTGTTTCATGGAGGACCCTTAGAGTCTTTGGTAAAGGTGTTATTGTTCTTCGTTTGGAGATGATGTAGTTCTTTTTAGTTTTGAGTATTAATCATTTGCTTGGAGATTCATGATTATGTAGGTTGCATTTGAAGTTGGCATGGATTGATTAATGGGTGCTCATGGACACTAGAGAGACTTGGGTTAG